>CABHPQ010149406.1:16437-27771 GCA_902168405.1 Peromyscus aztecus | reverse complement strand
CACACACACACACACACACACACACACACACACACACACAGTGTCTTTCCCTGCTAGAATCCAAGCTCGGTGAGGCAGAGATGTGCTGTTTCGTTCATTTTTGTCACCAGCATCTGACACCTGGGATGTGGTAAGCAGCACGCGGTAGTAGTCTTTTGAATGTGTGTGTGTAAGTATGTTGTGAAGTTTGACTCAAATACACATCATCACCCCCTAATCTCTAGGGGCTTCTGAGAGTCAAAGCAAGGAGCCAGTCCCTGGTTCCCTCTGTAGATGGGGATGAGGAGACCGGAAAAAGGAAAATGGTGGCACTAGGTGGTACCTGATGGAGACTGTAGTTGTAACAAGTAATAACTGCGACTTACTTAAAACCTTCCAAAAGTGAAAGTCAAAACCAGGGAGAGAACTAAAGAGAAAAATGGGCCTCTTTCAGATCCATATCAGCTTCAAAGCCTGAGGTTCAGGCAGTTCAGAGGAGGGAAAGGAGGAGGGGGAGGAGGGGGAGGAGGGAGAAGAGGAGGAGGAGGGGAAGAAGGGGGATTCCACCGACTCAGGTCCTCTCTCTGAATTCCACCTTCCAATAATGCTACCATTTCCAAAAAGATGATTAGGTCTCAGATTTCTTTTAAAAATGTTTTTTTTTGAAGATATTTATTTTATTTCATCTATATATGATTGTTTTGCCTGCGTGCTTAAATGTGCAGAAGGTAAGCTACCATATGGGTGCTGGCAACCAAACTCAGGTCCTCTGGAAGAGCAACAAGTACTCTTAACTACCCAGCCATTTCTTCAGCCCCTAGATCTCAGACCTCTTAAAGAAAGAGAGCCTGTCATGCCTTGTTTACGAGCCTAACCCAGGTCTTAATTCCCTTACTACAGCATATTCTCTAAACCTTTTCAATATGCAAATTACCTAGGTGCTCATTCACACACTCGTTCTGTGACCCTGCTGTGCCCACTCACTCTGAGCCAGTAGGCACTACGGTAGAAGCAGACGATTCCAAGATGTTCTGAAGGAGATCCCAGGCTGGCTGGAGAAGCAGGCAAGTGAGCGAAGGTGTAGACTTCAGAAAGTACAGTGGCGGCATACTGGAGGAAGCCCTGCCTAGGTGGAAGCAGAAAATATTCCTTGGTAGATTATAGACTCTGTCATGAAGAGTGAGTGACAGTCCACCAGGAAGACAAGGGATGGCGGAGACATTCCAGGTTGAGGAATCACAGGGTACAAAGTGCATGTCCAAACCAAAGGGCTCCTGAAATTGTTTTGACCTGTTTTCTTATGTCCATATTGACAGCCACCCCCATGGACCTGGTACCCCTACATGAACTTCTCTTGTAAATCATGATCTGACACAGTGAAATGTGTTGTCCCAGCTGTGGGGTCCTCAGGTCAAGGTAATGAATGGGTCACTAGCCAGCCGGTGCCTTGGTGGAGTGAACCCGAGCGAGGGCTGAGAATCATGGGCCCCACATTTCAAATGAGCAGAGGCAGGGCCTGGTGTAAGACACATGATGTTTACATTCAGAAACTGCAGAGCACTTGCTTGCAAAGTGTCATTACATGTGCAGATGGAGAGGTAATTTTCCTGCTATTCAAGGACTCTCGATCAAGCTCTGATTGGTTTGAGGGGAATTGTTTTATGACCCTGAGCCAGGCAGTGATAGATAGGAGATGTGGTTTGGTGGGCAGAAGTTTACAAGGCAGGAAATTGCTTCACTGGGCACAGCCATTCATAAGAAACACCTCTGGGAAAAGTAGAACCCGACCCTGGGTGAGCCTGCCCTGGTCACTTGTTTACATCAGCAACAGCCAATGTTCCTGGTTGCACAATGTGGCCGCGTCATTTTGAGTGGGGGAATCTTTGCCTCTTGGAAGAATAAACACATTCCTTCTTGCAGTAGAATTAGCAGACCTCACGGACTGCAGTGGCCCTCCTGGAGGCCTTAATGTCATAGGAAGGTGACTCTCCACATAAGTAGCCAGGTAACCAAACTCAGTCCAAATTCAGTTGCATTTCCTTTAGTACAGTAGGGGCTTAGATGAAAGTAAAGTGTGCCAGAGTGGGCAATCCTTTATCAGGCAGATACAAACGATGCCAGTCCCTGGTTTAGAAGTCATTGGTCAGCTTGGTAGTTTCGGGGAAAGGGGGACAGGGTGTGGATTGTTTGGAAACGTTCCAAAGCCTCTGCTTCCATTGTTCCATCGGTCTTGCAAGTCCATAGCTGAGTTCCGGAGTCCAGAGGTTTCACCACCTGATGATGTCCAATCTGCATACACTACAGGGAGGGGAGATAAGAGATGGTGGCCGGAGTCTCCAGAACCACGGGGGTCTGTCTGGCAGCCTGAAGCCCAGCGCCCTTCTGTAGAATCAAGACTCATGTCCTCACCCTTGTTTTCAGACTCCATCTCTGTCCTCACGTCTCTCCGGCTCCGCGCTCTGTATGTATGATGTGGAGGGCTCTGTGGTGATTTCTAGCTCTGACAGAGAATAAAATGGAAAGACAAGTCTCGTTTGTAAGGGTATAGACACACTGAGGGTCTCTGGAGTGGCAGAGGAACTTCGGGGGAAACTATTTTTTTAAATCTTTGTACAGTTAATCATGGACCACTTATCACTCCCCCTGACTTAGTCTGGGACCTACACACTGCACACCCATGCTATTGAGCAGAATAGCCAGGGGCAGGAGCAGTTGCCTGAAGAAGGCCTTGAGCTGATCCCAACTGAAGTTTCATCTATTTCCCTGGAGACCGCCCATTTCATTCTGCCTCTCTCTTAAAAGTTTTAAGGGAATACAAACCATACCTTTTTTTAGATTTACTTATTTTTATTTTATGTGTTTGAGTGTTTTGCCTGTAGACAATGTATATGTACCACATGTGTGCCTGGTATCTACTGAAGTCAGAAGTAGGCATTGGATCCCCTGGAACTGGAATTAGGGATAGTTGTGAGCCATCATGTGGGTGCTGGGAATTGAACCTAGGTTCTCCGCAAGAGGAACAAGTGCTCTAACCGCTGAGCCATCTCCCCAGCCCCACAGCATGGCATTTTTACTACCTTTCCAACCTCATGGTGCCCGCTGCGTAGTAGGTTCTCTGTGGAGAATTGTTGAGCGGGTAGGCATATGCATTAGTGCGTCAATGAATAAATGAATGGGTTTACGCACATATGAATATCTAATATTTCAAAAAATATATTAATACTAAACCCATAGCAAACTTCCTCAGAACCGAGCAAGCATGCTGTTCCGATTCCTAGTTTCCTTCTCTATATAAAGCTGTCATGTCAGGGAAAACAAAGTGGTGCATTAGGAAGCCTACTGAGGAGCCAGGCATGGTGGCCACGTGCCTTTAATTCCAGCACTGGAGAGGCAGAGGCTGCACAGGCAACCTCTCTCTCAAAAATCAAAGCAACACAAAACACAGCCACAACAACAAAAAGCAGCCCACCAAGATGGCTATAGGGACAACCCCTAGCCCAGGACACTTCTGAAAATTACCCCATTCAGAATCCACTTCAGCTGTCTCAACTCTCCTCTGGATCTCATACTGGCTGTTGACCTGCCCTACTCGTTCCTTGTAAAGGACCCCCAAAAGGTTCATTCATTCATTCATTCACTCTTTATGTACTGAGGCAGGTCTCATAAGGTCACCTAAGCTGTTGTTGAACTCTTGGGCTCAAGGGATCCTCCTGTCTCAGCTTCCTGCATAGGTGGGGTTACAGGCATGTGCCACCATACCCAGCCAGCTGAAATGATTAGAGCCACTGTCTCAGGCCCTTGGAGAATGGAGTTCCTGGCCACGTGATTCCTAGACCCTGCTAAATGTGCCAGGATAAGCCCACGGGTAGAGGGACAATCTTGTAGTTTTCAGCTGGAGGAGCGTGGCCACGATGACACAGGCCAAGTCGCAGAGTGGTGTGAGAGCACAGGTGCAGACCATGCAAGTTGTTAGAGGCCCATGTGAACGTCCCACTCCTACACATGTGACTTGACCCTGATGTCACTAATGGCAAGATTCTCAAGCTAGGGTACAGGGCAGTGAGCCAAGGGCTCCAGGAAGCCAAGGAATTGATCCCAGCACTCAGGAGGCAGAGGCAGGTGGATCTCTGAGTTTGAGGCCAGCCTAGTTTACAGAGCAAGTTCTAGGACAATCAGGGCTACACAGAGAAACCCTGTCCCCAAAACAAAACAAAAACAAACAGAAGTCACAGGGAAAGCAGCTTTCCTTCCTCTCACACCCATTTGATCTAGAGCGAAGTCATCATTAACTGTATTTTTAAGTAGAAGCAAGCTGATAGATTATGATAGAAGACCCAAAGTTTAAATTCACTTTAAGATAAATTACAAAGCTTCAAAGAAATTTTGTTTGCAGTTTTCCAAAGCTCTAGGGACTAGAGTCTTGGCCCATTGAGAAGTAGGCATTCCCTCAGGAGCCACACAGAAAATGTGATCTACCACTAGGCTTCGCCTCACACTGTACAGGTCCCCCCAGGGCAGTGATGACGTTGGTACAGCGACCGCTCTCCGTCATCTGGGGGACTGTTGCTTTCCTCTTCCTCCAAGGTTCTCAGGTGGAATGTCACGTACACCCTGTTCTCAGTGGCCACAGCAACTCTCCACATTGATGAGATGCTGGGTAAGCGTGCCTTGGGACGGCCTGAGCTCCAGACAGACACCTCCCTCTTCCTTCTTCCCAAAGCCTCCAGTAACAGGAAGCCCAAACAAGGCAACATGGGCACAGATGACAGGCACAGTGGCAACCAGAGCCCAGGGGAGCAAATTTTATTTATTTAGTTTCTTCTCTGTGTGTGTGTGTGTTCGAAGAGGGTTGTTTCTGTTGTTGCTGATGATGTTTGAGACAGAGTCTCACTGTATAGGCCTGGCTGTCGCTTATTTTGTTCCCTGGATGGAAAGACTGGACAATTTCTTCCCAAGTAGAGACATTAGAAATGACTCGGGGAAGTGGTGGTGGGGGGGGGGGGCGGGTGTGGGGGGGTGTGTGTGTGTGTGTGTGTGTGTGTGTGTGTAGAGGCCAGAGAAGGGTGTTGAATGTCTTCCTCTGTCACCCTCCACTGTATTCCCTTGAAATTCATCTCTCCCTATACCTGGGGTTCATCCAGGCAAGTTAGGGAGAGCTCCAGGGTCTGTGAGTCTGCTCTCCAGTGCTGAGAATACTGACATACACAGCCATGCCCCAGGATTTACATGGGTGCTGGGGATTCAAACTCAGGTCCTCATGCTTGCAGAGAAAGTGCTCTTACCCACTGAGCCGTTTTCCTATCCCCAGAAATGACTTATATGCACACTTTTGAGAAGATGATATTGAAATCAACTCTCCTCTGGAATGTTCTGAGGTTGGGGATGAGTAAATAGGTCTCTGACTCGGGGGGCATCTTCTCTAAGTTAGTTCACTCAGAGGCAAATGTTCTCAAGTCTCCAGGCTTCTGACCATCAAAGCAGATTCCCCGGGTCCCCCAGGCAGCTCCCTCCTCTTGAGGCAGATAAAGTACCACCGGGTCTCCTTGAGGATGAAAACAGTATCTCGTTAACCTGTGTGCCCCTACTGTTTAGTGGAGTCCCTACACAGAAGGGGCCTTCAGCAAACACTTGCAGGTAACGAGACAACAGCATTCACCTGGTCATAAGTATTTATATAATTATGTTCTATGCAGTCCACTGGGCAGAGGGACTCAGTAATGAATAAGAAATAGTCTAAGGCTGGGGGGATATGGCTCAGTGGTGGAACACTTGCTTAGCATGCTCAAGACCCTGGGTTTGACCTCAGCAACACACACACACACACACACACACACACACGCGCGCGCGCGCGCGCGCGCGCACACACACACACACACGCACACACTGGACTTTGTGTCTTCAGGAAGTTTGTAGCTTAGTAGGGAAGGCTAATGCAGAAAACATGCACCACAGTGGGCACTGGCCAGTGCCCATGGCAAAAGTGCCACAGCAGAGTCACTTCTGTAACAAACAGCACAGTAGCTGTCTGCTCACTTGGTCGGATTCAGTAGCCAAAGCGAGGACCTTTAAATCTACTGAGGTGGACTCAGTCTCCCGTGGCTAAAGATAAGGGAAGGAGGAGAGGCCATGCTGGAAGACAGATCTTCACAATCACAGGAATGCCCACAGTGGGTGGGCTGAGGATGACCCTCCCATCCCCCTGTAGGAAAGTGAGGCCCCGGATGACACCTGTTGAGACAGGTTAACTCCCGTTTGCCCATTGTCCTGTGTTTGCAGAGGAGCTGCAGGGAGCTGGGGTGGGGGTGAGGGGGCGCCACGGTTAACAGGGAATGGGTCACAAGCAGGTGAGCCTCCTTTCGGCACGACTTAGTACAGAGATAGGGCAGCTGTCCTGGACAGGATTTATAACTCCTGATCTCCAGGCCTTATCGTAAACAAGCCTTTCTCAGTTGCAGCATCTGGGTAAAGGGGTAGGCAGGTAGGCGCAGCCTGGAATTGGGGGCGGGAGGGAGAATCTGGTAGCAATGTGTACGGTTAGGATGCACAGGTGGGAGAGTTGGAGGGGGGTGGAGATATTCCTGGCTAAATTGTTGTATGGGACATTGAACTCGTTCATAACAATGCTTTCCTTCTCGCCCCATTCCCACAGGCACAGGTGGTAAACATGCTTCGGCACCTGGTGAAATCCTAGGACAAGCCCAGAGAGCCAGCCGTGGGAGCATTGTCCTGGCCTGGCTCCTACTTATTGTTGATTTAAATGCTGTTGGCAGTGCTTCTGGGCATTACCTAGCACTTGTGGGGCAGGAAAACTGAAGATAGGTCCTGGAAAAGGGTGACCTCCCCACCCAGGCTGCCACGAGGACGGCAGAGAGGGAGCGGGGCACCCCAGTCAGAGGGGCTAATGGTAGGGGGTGGGAAAAGAGGGGAGATTGCAAGTGGGGACCTCCAAGTAAAGCAGATCCCTGTCTGTCCCCTGATGGCCCCAGCTGCCGCCTGAGGCCTCCCTGATTTCAGGTCTTCCCTTAATCCTTCTCCTCACTTCATGCCTCCAGAGCCCAAGGAAAGCAGCCATTCACCCTGAGCCACACTCCTACAGACCAGCTCGAAGGACGGGAACCATTATTCCTTCTAGTAAAGGTCTGCCATTAACCCTTCTGGACTTGGGCCTCCTCCGTGTCCCACTCCTAGGTGGAACTGCAGGCTCAGCACAAGGGAAAGAGTCCTCTAAGAGGACTCCCAGGGTGCACCTCCCTCCTCCTGCTCTTCGGAGACATCAAACACACTAGGCCTCACGTGTTGTTGGAGTTAACAAACACAGCAAGGCCTCTCCTTCAGATTCCCAACTCCAGCCTGAGCAAATCCCCCCCTGAGACTTCAAAGCCAACAATGTGTTTGCCTGGCCACAGCGCAGCAACAATGCTTTCCCTTTTGACCTGAGAAAGCATCCCTGGCATCATTGCTGGAGGACTGCTGGCCAGGAGGCCAGACCTGAGCATGGAATCCCGCTCTGAGGTAGGCATTCCCTGCAGCCTGCACTGCTGACCCAAGGACAGGGGAATGTGTGAGACAGGCCTGATGGGAAATGTGACTCCACACCTCAGCGAAGACTGCTCTAGTCAGGGCTCAGGACAGAGAGAACAGGCAGCTCCTACCTCCAAAGCAACGTGTGACTGGTCTTGCCAATACACCCAGACATGGTGACTACAGCATGCACTTGCTGATCCCTTGTTTGCGGGGACTCCCCCAGGACACGACAGTGTGTGTGCCGGGTGTCTGTGAGTTCTACAAGTGGGCATGCATAAGAACCTGCATATTCCGCTCATCCCAGAAGCCAACATTGTGCTCTTCTATTCTGAAAGCAAATATGGATGTTTGGTCTAAAAGCAACGGCCAGAGAAAGGTGTGGTAGAACAGCACAGATCCTGGAGAGATGGCTCAGTGGTTAAAGACACTCACTGCTCTTCCAGAGGACCAGGGTTCAATTGCCAGCACCCATATAAGGCAACTTACACCTGCCTATGACTCCAGTCCCTGAGCTCATATGGTACACATAAACTCATATAGCCACATACACATAATAAATCTTTAAGATGGGTGGGGAGAAAGAGAGAGAGAGAGAGAGAGAGAGAGAGAGAGAGAGAGAGAGAGAGAGAGGGAGGGAGGGAGAGAAGCAAGTCCATCAGTGTTGGAAATGGAGAGATGTGTTTTAGGACAGGCAGGAGTCATACTTACCCTCCAGCTACTTCTCCTGAGCAGCTGATGACACATACATCCTTTCAGGAACTCTTATTTTAAGGACTGAAAAGCAGCCCTAGTGGCTGGAGAGATGGCTCAGCAGTTAAGAGTTCTTGTTGCTCTTCCAGAGGACCTGAGTTTGATTCCCAGCACTCATACTAGATGACTCACAACTGCCTGTAAGTTCCAGGAGATCTGATGCACACACACACAAAAGAAAGAAAAAGAAAGAAAGAAAGAAAGAGAGAGAGAGAGAGAGAGAGAGAGAGAGAGAGAGAGAGAGAGAGAAAGAAAGGGAGAGAGAAAGAAGGGGAGAAAGAAAGAAAGGGAGAAAGAAAGGAAGGAAGAAGAAAAACAGTTCTAGACTTAGCATTCAGCTACATGACTGTAATGATGTAATTTTTCCCCAAAGAGGGACCTTCAATTTCTGTGCCTTCACCACCCCATGCAAAAAGCACTAAGAGTGTCCCAGCCCCTTGTGAGGATGTGCTCAGGAAGGAGGAAGTGTGTGATAGGGAGCATGAAGCTTATGGTCACAGGGTCACTCAGAAAATGGACTCCTACCTTGGCACAGTCACTCCCCACATGACGCCAAGAGCATTAACATTCTAAGCCTGTTTCTTCATCTTTAAAGAAATAGAACTTTCTAGAAGACCCTGCCCTCAGGGAAAAGAGCTGTTCTTAACCAGGGCACAGTTATGATCCTAACACTGGGAGGTAGAGGCAGGAAGACTAGGAGTTCAAGGCCAATCTCACTTACACGGTAAAGTCAAAGCCAGCATGGGTTACATGAGAGCCTGTCTCAAAAAGTAGGCAAAAGTACTGGCTGTGATAATTATAAGATGACGAATTTTGTTTGAGACAGGGTTTCTCTGTGCAGCCCTGGTTGTCCTGGAACTCACTATGTAGACCAGGCTGGACTCAAACTCGGAGATCTGCTTGCCTTTGCCTCCAGAGTGCTGAGATTAAAGGTGTGCCACACCACTGGCTGGCGAGATGACAATTATAACAAGGTGATAAAGAATATTTCTTAGAGTCACCAGGTCTAGGGCTGCAGACCCCACATGGAGGACATCCACTGTTGCTGACTTCCCAACTAGAGGTAGTATAGCACAATGGCTAAGGGTCCAGGCGCTGAAGCTGGACCCTGGCACTTTTAGCTTGTGCCCTTCACTAATTACTATCAATGTACCTCATTCTCCTACCTACAGAACATCACAGCATCAACCACAGAGAACTATGGTTACAATGAGATGGATTAACATTGATAAAGCCTCGGAAGTGCTCTGTGTGACACACAGTGCCACATGAATGTTTACAACTCTTACCATTGAATTCTCAAACTAGATATCTACAGCGCCGCTCTTACAAACACCACAAGGCACGGGCAGAATTACAAGCATTGGGTAAACGCTGAGAACACGTGACAGAGTTGGGGAATGTTCCTAGGTCTGCAGGGATGCCTTGTGAGAAGGGCAGGGGTCATAAATATAGGGGTAGCTGGAATCTCTGCCTCAGAGGCATCTGGGAGTTGCTTTGTGCCAGTCCAGCAGAAGGTAGAAGACCACCCCACTAAACGAGGAGCGCTTAAGCTGAGCTGAGGGAAACATTACCCCCTGTGTCGTCTGTGGTCCCTTCTTAGGGCTTTTGCATCATCAGTTAAGGTTCAAAAAGATCGTGAGACTTCTTATTCCTTCATGCAATGAATTGAATTTCAACTCCACAGTAAAAATTCTCAGAGAACTGGTGTTCTGAGACTGGAGGACAGTTTACTCAGTTGGCCGTCCTAACCTCACGAACCCCTGGCCAAGCAGCTGTTTCCTAGTAAGCTGCTGGCATCCTCTGAGTTCTAGATGCTGTAGATCTCTGCCCAGAACCAAAGGGTTATATATAGGCAAACTATCAAAACCATTAAAATAGCTGCGCAAGGCTGCTGAGTTGAGGAACAGCATTCCTCTTCCCCAAATCCAAAGGAATCTTAAGCAAAACAAGCAGAAAATGTAATCTTTGCAAGTTCCTGTCACTATATACAAAAAGACTGAAAGTTGTTAGCATTGGGTCCACTAAGAGAAGAGTTCATTGAAGCTGAGAAAATTATAAAACTTGACTGAAGGACATTTAATAAAAGGCTCTTTAAAAGGGAAGCAATCCATTATTATAAAAACAAATTACTTTATAAATTCAATGTAATTCTAATAGAAATCTCAGCTTGGAGATTTCAGCATATAGAAAACTTACAAGTTAATCTTAAAATATGAAACAGAAAAGGGAACAAGAATTCCAAAGACAAGTCAGGCATGGTGGCACCTGCTTTTAATCCCGGCATTTGAGAGGTAGAGAGGCAGAGGCAGGCTGATCTCTGAGTTTGAGGCTAGCCTGGTCTAGTGAGTTCCAGGCCAGCCAAAGCTACATAGTGAGACTCTGTCTCAAATAACAACAAAAGAATAGCAAAGACAATTTTGGAAAAGGATGGAGATGACATTTGGCTTATAACATGAAAACTTACGATAAAAGTAGTATTACCTAAAATACAAGAGCTGGAAAGATGGTTCAGTGGTTAAGAGCACTTAGCTGCTCTTGCCCGATGACCTGAGCTCAATCCCTGGACCCCACAAGGTGTCAGAGAGAACCAGCTCAAAAGAATTGACCCCCACATGTGGACTATGGTACAAACATACATATATGTACATGCGCGCGCACACACACACACACACACACACACACACACACACACACACACACAGAGTCAACGTCCTAGTATGGAAGGGGGAGGGGCTCGCCAGTCCCTACTCCTGAGGAACTAGTGACAGTTGATGGCTTCTGGAGGATGCGGAATCCGTTTTCTTTAAGGGTGTAGCCTATAAAGAAAAGGTCAGGCATGTTCCAGTGTATGGCCCTGTAAGCACAGTACAGGGACAGCATAAACTGGACTCTATTGTATATTTTTTTAAAGTAAAAAGAAGGCCGGAGAGATGACTCCATAATTAAGAGGACTTGCTGCTCTTGCAGAGGACCCAGCACCCACATGGTGGGTCACAACTGTCTATAACTCCAGTTCCAAGGGATCCAGCACCTTTTTCTGGTCTCCATGGGCCCCAGAAAATACATGCAGACAAACCT
>CABHPQ010149403.1:0-40486 GCA_902168405.1 Peromyscus aztecus | reverse complement strand
TTAATTTCTTTCTTTATTTCTTCCTTAACCCATTGGTGATTCAGTTGAGCATTATTCAGTTTCCATGAGATTGTAGGTTTTCTGTAGTTTTTGTTGTTGTTGAAGTCCAGCTTTAAACCATGGTGGTCTGATAGTACACAGGGGGTTATTCCAATTGTTTTGTATCTGTTGAGATTTCCTTTGCGGCCAAGTATGTGGTTGATTTTAGAGAAGGTTCCATGGGGTGCTGAGAAGAAGGTATATTCTTTTTTGTTAGGATGGAATGTTCTGTAGATATCAATTAAGTCCATTTGAGTCATGACATCAGTTAAGTCCTTTATTTCTCTGTGAAGTTTCAATTTGGGAGATCTGTCCAGTGGTGAAAGTGGGGTGTTGAAGTCTCCCACTATTAATGTGTGAGGTTTTATATGTGATTTAATCTTTAATAATGTTTCTTTTTACATATGTGGGTGCCCTTGTGTTTGGGGCATAAATGTTCAGAATTGAAACTTCATCTTGGTGGATCTTTCCTGTGATGAGTATGTAATGCCTTTCTTGATCTCTTTTGATTGATTTTAGTTTGAAGTCTATTTTGCTGGATATTAGGATGACTACACCCACTTGCTTCTTAAGACCATTTGATTGGAAAGTCTTTTCCCAGCCTTTTATTCTGAGGTAGTGTCTATCTTTGAATTTGAGGTGTGTTTCTTGTATGCAGCACAAAGATGGGTCCTGCTTTCGTATCCATTTTGTTAGCCTGTGTGTTTTTATAGGTGAATTAAGTCCATTGATATTAAGGGATATTAATGACCAGTGATTGTTCATTCCTGTTATTTTTTGGTGGTAGTGTGTGTGTACTTCTCTTCTTTGGGGTTTACTGCTGTGGTGTTATCTATTGTCTGTGTTTTTGAGGGTACATCTGAATTCCTTAGGTTGGAATTTTCCTTCTAGTGCTTTCTGTAGGGCTGGGTTTGTGGATAAGTATTGTTTAAATCTGGCTTTGTCTTGGAATGTCTTGTTCACTCCATCTATGATGATTGAGAGTTTTGCTGGGTATATTAGTCCAGGCTGGCATCCATGGTCTCTTAGTGTCTGCATTACATCTGTCCAGGTCCTTCTGGCTTTCAAAGTCTCCAAGGAGAAATGGGGTGTTATTCTGATGGGTTTACCTTTATAAGTCACTTGGCCTTTTGCCTTTGCTGCTCTTAATATTCCTTCTTTATTCTGTACATTTATTTGTTTAATTATTATGTGGTGAGGGGACATTTTGGGGGGGTCTAGTCTATTTGGTGTTCTATAGGCTTCTTGTATCTTCATTGGCATTTCCTTCTTTAAGTTGGGAAAGTTTTCTTCTATGATCTTATTGAAAATATTTTACGTGCCTTTGAGTTGGTATTCTTCTCCTTCCTTTATCCCTATTATTCGTAGGTTGGTCTTTTCATGGTGTCCCAAATTCCTTGGACATTTTGGGTCTTGACTTTGTTGTCTTTAGTGTTTTCTTTGACTGATGAATCTACTTTTTGAACCGTGTCTTCAATGCCAGAGATCCTCTCTTCCATCTCTTGCATTCTGTTGGTTATACTTGCATCTGAAGTTCCTGTCCATTTGCTCAGATTTTCTATTTCCAGCATTCCTTCTGTTTGTTTCATTTTTTTTCTATTTCCCTTTTCAGGTCTTGGACTGTTTCCCTCATCTGTTTCATTGCTTTTTCATGATTTTCTTTCAGGGCTCTATTGTTTTCTTCTGCTTTATTTGTCCTTTCCTCCAATTTTTTTTATAGCGTCTTTCCATTTTTTTTGTCAGTCCCTCAATTTCATTTTTGATTTCTTCTTTATAAGCCTCTAGCATTTTCATGATATTATTCATAAGGTTGCTTTCTTCTGCTCCTCCATTTTGTGATGTTCAGGTCTAGCTATTGGAGGAGGGCTAGGTTCTGGTGATGCTGTATTGCTCTTTATTTTGTTGTATGTACTTCTGCCTTGACGTCTGCCCCTCTCCTTAAGGATTTGTTCTTGGTCTTGTCAGCGCTCTTGGTCCAGACAGAGCTGACAGACTCAGGAAGCCTCTCTCTGGTCCAGATGGAAGCTCTGGGCCAGATAGGAGCTGGGAGCTGGTCTCTGAATCTCAGGCTGTGGCTGGGGTCCTCGGTGAATGGGTGTGGGGCAGGGAATGGAGATTGCAGGGTCTGCCAGGGGGGTCTTGAGAAGGGGAACTTTCGGGGGGGTCCCACCTGATGGCCAGAACCTGGGGTCAAGTTGCGCAGGTCTTCCCCGGAATGGCTGGTGCCCAGGGATCGGACCTAGGGGCAGGCCACCCTGGGTATGACCCCAGTCACTCACCTCTGGTCCAGATGGGAGTTCAAGGCTGGATGGGACCTGGGTGCTGGTCTCTAAGTCTCAGGAAGTAGCTGGGGTCTTGGGAGGATGTGTGTGGGGCAGGGTGTGAAGATTGCAGGGTCTGCCAGGGGTCTTGGAGAAGGGAATCCTTCCCCGTGTGTCGGGGGTGGGGGTCCTGACCTATGGTCAGAACCTGGGGCCAAGTTGGGGAGGTCTTCCCCAGAATGGCTGGTGCCCAGGGATGGGACCTAGGGCAGGTCTCTCTGGGTATGACCCCAGGCACTCACCTCTGGTCCAGATGGGAGCTCCAGGAAGGATCGCCAGCTTCAATTTTTAATTGAACTGGGACTACATAAAGACCATTTGTATTATGCGACTGTAGAGAAGAGCAGAAACAAACATTTAGGAAGACTTATGAAATTTTTTTCTGTTAGATATGTGATATACCAATAGGCCAATTTACTCTTTTTCTTGGGACAATTATTCTGAATAATTTGTCCTTTTTCATCAGATGTCTCATTTGTCCAGTGTTCTTCAGATTCTTAGCCTTTATTCTTCTGAAAGATTAAAAACAAAAACCCTTCCCCAAACCTAACTTTGGGGAAGTTCCCTTTTGGCAAGTTATATCTGATTAAATGAAAAGCATTTGTTAGTGGTATAAATTAATTTAAAATTGATTGTCATGCTGGTTGATGAAATATCACCTCTTCTAATCAAGAGGTCTCTCTTGTTCAAATCGAACCTTCATCAATTTTGATGGTATCCATACCTTTTCTTCTCCTGTAGAAACAAAAGGAAAACCTTGTTTGCAACATAACACATATCCTGGTTTTCATTCTGAGATCAGCACATTTTTAGAGCATATAGACTGATTTAATTTGGTAGTTTTTCTATTATCCAATGTCTCTCCGCAGCTGTTATTCCTTCCTCATTAGCATTTAGAAAATTCAAAGTTAATAGAGCATTATGTAATCCATCTCTGGGGTTTTTTTTATTACCCCTTTCTCTTTATTTAGCATATCCTTTAGAGTTCAATTTGACCTTTCTATGACTGCTTGGCCTGTAGGATTATGTGTTATACCTGTAATATTCTTTATATTGTAATAAGCAAAAAACTGTTTTATTTTAACAGAGACATATGCTGGATCATTGTCAGTTTTAATTTGTGCAGGTATACCTATGACAGCCATAACTTCCAGAAAATGTGTAATTAGAGAATCAGCTTTTTCAGAACTCAGAGCAGTTGCCCATTGAAATCCTGAATAAGTATCAATGGTGTGGCATACATATTTCAATTTTCCAAATTCTGCAAAGTGAAACCCATCCATATGCCAGATTTCATTATGTTGAGTACCCTTTGTGTTACATCCTGATAGTAGTGGAGTCCAATTGTAAAAAGAACAACTAGGATATTACCTTATAATTTTCTTGGCTTGTTGCCAAGGTATGAAAAAAAATTTTAAAACCCTTACTATTGACATGATGTTTTTTATGAAATTCTGAGGCTTCCAGCACATTTTCTATCAATAGTTTATCAATCTTGTCATTATCTTGTGATAGAGGGTCTGGCAAACCAATATGGGATCAGATGTGAGTTATATAAAAGGGATGCTTCCTATTCCTGATTATACTAACTTGTAACTGAATATGTAACAATGTTAATTCTGACTCATCATGGATAAATTCTGCAGTCTCGATATGTAAGAGTACTCTTTCAGCATACTGAAAGTCAATAACTATGTTGAGAGGTTCCAAAATATCTATTAATGCCATCAGAATAGCATACAATTCTGATTTTTCAACCAAATTATAAAAGCTTTGAATCACTTTACTTAAATTTTCTGACTTGTATCCTGCCTTTCTTGTTTGTTTGCATCTGTATAAAATGCATTGATTCCAGATATGGGTGTTTCCTGAACAATGTGAGGCAGAATCCAATCAGCTCTCTTTATAAGTTGAATTCTATCACTTTTGGGATATGTGCTGTTAACCTCTCCCAAAAAATTACTGCAAGCTCTTTGCCAAGGTTCACTTTCTGCCCATAATTTGTCAATGTCGTCCTTAGATAAAGGTACTACAATTTCTGTTGGGTCTATTCCTGCTAAATTGACGAAGTCTCAATTTTCCTCTTAAAATCAAGTCAGAGATCTTTTCCACATAAGTTTTTAATTTTTTACTCTGTTTATTTGGTAGAAATATCCATTCCAATATAACATTTTCCCTCTGCATTAAAATTCCTGTAGGAGAATGCTTAGAGGGTAGATTAACCAAAATGCTATCAAGCTTTGGATCCACATGATCCACATGTCCTTCCTGTACTTTCTTTTCCACCAAGGCCAATTCTCTCTTAGCTTTAGTTGTTGCTGTGAATGTGTGTTTCTCTGATTGGTTGATAAATAAAATGCTGAATGGCCAATAGCCAGTCAGGAAGTATATGCAGGATAAGCAGACAAGAAGAATTCTAGGGAGAGGAACGCTGAGTCAGGAGTTGCCAGCCAGACACACAGGAAGCAAGATGACAAGGCAGAACTGAGAAAAGGTACCAAGCCACATGGGTAAACATATACAAGAATTATGGGTTAAATTAAATGTAAGAGCTAGTCAGTAATAAGCCTGAATTAATGACCAAGGAGTTATAATTAATATAAGCTTCTGTGTGTTTACTTGGGGAATGCGAGTGGGAGAGATTTGTCCCGACCACCATCTGGCTGAGACACAGGAAAACTTACAGCTACAAATTGGGCCTCACCTTTGGGCATTGATCCACATAGACCTAAGAAAGCTTAAAGATTCTGAATGCACAGAAATGAAGCCACACTAGGCTTCCTAGTCTCACAGTCTCATGCCAGCATCAGCACAGACTCATCTCCCAGCATCTGCCTGTAAGATGGAACTGGCTGCCAGCCACCATGAGTTAAGCAGCATGACTGCTGGCTGTGGATTCCTGCTGCAGGACACAGAGGCGGCACCAAACTGCACAGTGTGGTGCATGGTGAATTTAGCCTTTACTAGTACAGATTAAAAAAAGAGATTTATGGGCTACATGATGCTTTATTAGAGGCATAGACCCTCTACTTCTGAGAGTTGGTAGTATGCATGTCTCCCAGAGCTGGCGGTAAACATACCACCACCATGTTGAAAAGCTGAGGTGGGCAGAGCCAACAGTCAAGGCTGCCACTTCTGTTCTAACCACTCTGCAGTTTAAAGCAGTAGATTCACAATAAGATAGATTCAGATGAATAAACCCTGAACAGTTTACAGTGTGTTTAAAAATGTATGTAGGCATGGAAGACAGAGGAAAATGAATATAGACAGTTATATAAAGAAATAGCTTTAAAAAATAAAGTCTTTTAAAGAGACAGTAAAAGTAATATAAAAATAAGCCATGTAGAGATGGAAATCACACAGCAAAGATGGATTATATTGTCTTTAGGGTTTTTAACTGTAGAGAGACATTTGATTGTAAAAACTGCTGAGTTAAATCAGTATGTATATTTTAAAGGTATCTCAACTTCAAAATTCATGTCTAAGAATACATTGCTTTGGAAAAGAGGTTCTGCTTTTGTTTCCACAGAAGATGAGAACTTGTGGATTGCTTCCAGGCTAATATGGTTTAACCAGCCAAGACCCCCTGAAAGGTCTCTGATGACACCATGGTCCATATGATCCAACATCCAGAATGGCTTCAAGGCAACTGGCTCAGAGAATACAACATCACAGACTATTCCAGTCAGAACTTGACCATAATTCTTAATTTTCTCAGGATCCCCATAAATCTACCAGAATCCCCTATCAGCAGGAAGTAGCCAAGAACTCTATGCCCACATTCTCACTCCTCAAAAAAATGGATTATGGATATTTGTCTTTCTAAGAGTTTGGTTACAAATTGCTATTGGTCATAGTCAATATCTTTCTAAAAGATAGTAGACAAGTAGGATATAGATATGATAGGATGAAAGGATAGATTTTGAACCTACTTTTCAAGAGCACAACTAGTTTAAAAATGTTTTATATTGCTATGGATTTTAGTTTATTGTTACAAATTTAGAGTTGATTTTGTTATAATATATATATATATTTCTACTATTGTTTAAGGTATTATGTTTATGTAACTTATTTAAATTGTAATGGATAATTAAAAATACAGATTAATAATTAGTCTTCTATGATAGTCAAATTTGCTGTCATGTTAAGTTTTCTAGGTATACATAGATATAATTCAATTAGGTAGGTATCTTCAAACACTTCAAAGAATTTGGCACTTAAAATGTTTTAAAGACTTAGACTTTCTGGACAATAAGACACATCTGCTCCTGGTAGCACTGATTTACTTCAAAGAGAAAGATGAGGATTGAAGAAACTCCATATGGGGTTTTTCTTCTTCTTGGCAAAAGTTAGACATTTGGGCAAGAAACTGTTCTTGCCTGGACTGCTTGACAAAATATTGTTTAAACTGGACACACAGGACCCATAGGAAGGTGACCAGTAAACTTTACAATGCAAGATGGTCCTTCAGGTTCCTACTTCACAGAAGAAATAGCTAGACATTCTACAGGACACAGAGAGAAGTGACTAAGAGACTCTAGATCTATGGGCTAAAGATGGATGCCCCAGCGTTTCAGAGGAACGTTGGATGACTGTCCAGGCAGGCAGCTGTCTCTGTCATTTCCAGAATTTTGGAAGTTGCTTACAATGCATTTCCTGTTTACTTAGGTAATGTTATATCCTTCTGGGGACTTTGATGTACATGAAGACTAGGTAGTTGTGATTTTCCTAGGTTATGATAAAAGGTAAATTGGATGTGAAACTCTAGACTCAAAAATATAGGTTAGAAGATAGAATTTTTTAATTTTGCAAAATGTTAATAGACTAGATATTGTAAATATCATTGTTGCTTGATAACTGTTCTATTATATGTAATTTTACTATGTCAAAGTTAAAACTTTCCTTTGGTTAGACAGAAAAGGGGAAGTGCTATGGAATGTCATTCTGTATGCTGTGAATGTGTGTTGTTCTGATTGGTTTATAAATGAAATGCTGATTGGACAGTAGCCATTCAGGATGTAGAGGCGGGATAAGCAGATGAGGAGAATTATGGACAGGACACAGAAAAACTTCTGACTACAATCTGATTAATTCTCTTGGACTATTTTTTTTTTACTAATAAAAAGAGTAAGGTTTTAATGACATGAAGAGTAAACAGGCAATCCAAAGAACAGACAGGGGTTCCAACACATGCATAATGAAAACAGATACAAAATACAGAATATCCAAAAGTTAAACTAAAAGGCAGATTGTTCAGAATATTAAATGACAACATGTCAAAGATAAGATATGGCACACAATTTGCAGTTGATGTGTTATGAGTAGTGGTGATCTGAACAAAGTTTCAGGGCCTTCCTCTTCTCAATTTATGTCTCTGTCTTTTTTCTTCTAGTGTTCAGGTATTTATTTAGTTTGGAAAGCATGGTAACCATAGTAACAAAACATCAGTAAGGTAAACCTAGAGAATTAAAAAATCTATGATTTAACAATTGGAGAGAGAATATCCATTTGCTCCATCACTCAGTATTTGTTACTGCTTTCTGATGCTGTGTAATCTGAATTCAACATAAGCTGAAAAGTGAAAAGCATGAGGCCTTCTGCCTATTTCCTGAACCCCTTCCCGAACTGCCCTATCTCACAAGCTTCCTGGTCCTGGAAGACTTTCCAAACCCCTAGGTATAGTGATATTTTATTTGTGCAGAAATGTGATTTTTTTTAGGCCATCCAGCCCAGAGCTCCCAAACCCACCAGAGGTGAGAGACTGAGTTCATACCCAGGGAGGCCTGCCCCTAGGTCCCATCCCTGGGCCCCAGCCATTCCCGGGGAAGACCCACCCAACTCAGCCCCAGTTGCTGGCCAGATGGCAGGGTGGTAGTGGGAAGGTTCCCCTTCTCCAAGACCCCCCAGCGGACCCTGCGTTCTACACACACTGCCCCCATACCCATCTGCCTGAGACCCCCAACAATCCCTGAGGCTTAGAGACCAGCACCCAGCTCCCATCTGGCCCAGAGCTCCCATCTGGCCCAGACAGCTCCCATCCAGCTCAGAGAGCTCCCATCCGGCTCAGAGAGCTCCCATCTGGCTCAAAGAGCTCTCATCCAACCCAGAGAGCTCCCATCTGGCCCATTGAGCTCCCATCCAGCCCAGAGAGAGCTCCCATCCAACCCAGAGAGCTCCCGTCCAGCCCAGAGAACTCCCATCCATTCCAGAGAAAGAGAGAGCTCTCATTGGACCAAGAGTAAACTCAGGAGACAGGGAATCTGCCAGCCCTGATTAGACCAAGAGTGGCTTTCTGAGAAGTAGAATCCACCACCTGTCATTGGACCAAGAGAGACTTCCTGAAACACCAAATCTGTCAGGTCTGACTGGACCAAGAGCCCTGATAAGACCAAAAATGAATCTGGGAGTCAGAGAATCAATTAGCTTGGGTTGACCCAAGAGCAGCTCGCTGAGACACAGAAGCTGCCTGCTCCAATCAGACCAAGAGTTAAGATTAGACCCAGAAGGGCCCCCTGAGACACAGACACAACAAACACAGAGTGGACCAACTGCAACTTGCTCAGACACAGGCACCTCTTATACCTATTAGATGAGGAGATGGGCAGACGTCAAGGCAGAAGTACATACAACAACATAAAGAGCAATACAGCATCACCAGAACTAGCCCTCCTCAAACAGCAAGACCTGAACATCAGAAGGTGGAAGAAGCAGAGGAAAGCAACCTTAAGAATAGCATCATGAAGACTCTTGGACTATTTAAATTCTTGTCACCTTCTAATGTTTTGAATTAACATTTGAATGTTTGATTATATAGTTCATCATTTTTTACCCCAACAACAGTTCATAGATGGGAAATGTCTCTGAATAAACTTTGAAAGTCATTAAGACTCTGTAATTGATCTCTCCTTATTGGCACCTTTTGGGGTCTAATATTTTGTAGACCTATTTTATATCTTAAATAATTAATAGAGTCTCCTCTTTGTATCTTTTCAGGAGCATTTGTAATCCCAAACAAGGCAAAATGTTTCTGTACTTGTTCAAACATTCTTTCTAAATTACCTGCATTTGAATCAGCTAGTAAAATATTGTCCATGTAATGATAAATTGTAGATTTAGGAAATTGTTTATGTATTACTTCCAATGGCTGTCATTCAAAGTATTCACACAGGGTTGAGCTATTTAACATTCCCTGAGGGAGAGTCCTCTATTGATTCCTCTTAAACAGCTGAGAATTATTATAAGTAGGCACCGTGAAGGCAAACCTTTCTCTGTCTTTTTCTTGTAAGGGTATTGAGAAGATACGGTCTTTTAAATCTATAACTATAAGAAGTCATCCCTTATATAATGGAATAGGCAAAGGAATTCCAGATAGTGGAGAGCCTATTGTCTGAATTACCTTGTTGCTTGCTCTTAGATCTGTTACCATTTTCCATTTACCAGATTTCTTTGAATAACAAATACAGGAGAATTTCAAGGGCTGGTTGATTCTTCAATATGCTGAGCATTTAACTGCTCTAGTACCAGCTCTTCTAAAGCCTGCAGTTTCTCTGTTGTTAAAGGCCATTGCTGAACCCATACAGGCTTTTCTGTTATTCATTTTAAAGGTAGAGCTGTTGGTGTCTTTGGAAGATCAGCAGTTGTTGTGCCCAGTCTTGGACAATCTGGATGGCCAGTGACTGTTCTTTATAATAATACCTCCTAATATTTCTCTCAGAAACATGAGTTAGTTTGTGGTTTGTATCTGAGGTCAGAGGAATGGTAATTTGTGTATTCTATTGTTTTATAGGTCATGGTCCCATAAATTCATAGTTATATTAGCCACATATGGCTTTAATTTTCCTCTCTGTCCTTCTGACCCCATACATTTGTCCCATCTTGTGCTCTGTTTCACTAGAGATAAGGTTCCAATTCCTCACAGATGAACATTTACCTTCTGAAGAGGACAATTGTATCCCAATATTGGTGCAATTATTGTTATGTCTATACCTGTGTCTACAAGACCTTCCAAGAGAATGTCACTTATTTGTATTTTTAATCTTGGTCTTTGTTCATTTATAGAAGTTTGCAAAAAAAATTGCTTTATAGTTTCTCCTGAATTTCCTGTTCTTTCTGATATAGTTTTTATATCACCCCAAGCAGTATGGGTTTTTACAATAGGCATTTGGTTATTTAATTGTTCTGAGGAGGGGATTCTTCTATGATGGCAGGAAAGGACTGAACTGAATCTGTAGTGGTGGATGCGTGAGGCCCCTCAGGGAGTTTCCCGATGGCAGAGGCAAAGGTTTACCTTGTCTGTTCCTTGTTGATCTACATTCATTACTCCAATGTTTACATTACTTTTACAATACCTTCTGCATAATCCAGAAGGGAGGGGCATCCTGTAGCCATTTGTTCCTAAAATAAACATTTTCTAGGAATGCCCTGTTTACAGTCCCTTTTCAGGTTACCTTGTTTATCACAATTAAAACACCTAACCTTATTATTTTTCTTCAAAGCTTTTGAAATCACTTCTCCTATGCACATATAATCATGGCCATGAGACTCAATATTAATTGTGCCCCTGATCCAATCCTCCAAGGGTGCTGACCATGCCTTTGATGGCCTGATTACACACTTGAATGCGGCATTCATGTTCTCAAAAGCCAAATATTCAATTATTATCAGTCTAACTTCTGAATTTGGTACCATTCTATTTACTGTTGAAGACATCCTTTGTAAGAAACCCATGAAGGATTCTTTGGGGCCCTGTATAACTTTTGTAAATAATTTAACTTCCTTACCAGCTTCCTCAATTCTAACCCACACATTGATGGCTGCCATGCAACATAGAATTAGGGTTTGGTTATCATAAAATTTTCTCTTTGTATATAAGCATAATCACCTACTCCAAGAAGCTGGTCCTAGGAAATTTCCACACTCCCAGTCCTACATCATTGTTCTATAGTTTTAGCCTCCTCTTTCTACCACGTACTCCACTGTAATTGTGGTCTGGCCTCTAGGACAACTGTAACTAATTCTTTCCAGTTTTGAGGGGTAATTCTATTACAAGCTGACCACAAATTTAACATCTGCTTTATAAATGGAGAATGCATTGTAGCTAGAATTTTCCTGCCTGGCCCACATTCAAAACAAATCTTTCTCACCTGCCAGTCCTGTAGCCGCTCAGACCCAACCAAGTATACACACAGACTTATATTGCTTACAAACTGTATGGCCGTGGAAGGCTTCTTGTTATCTAGTTTTTTTATCTTAAATTAACCCATATCTATTAGTCTATAAGTTGCCTCATGACTCGTGGCTTACTGGTACCTTACATCTCACTTGTCATGGCAGTGGCTGGCAGCGTCTCTCTGACTCAGCCTTCCACTTCCCAGAGTTCTCCTCCTTGTCCCGCCTATACTTCTACTGGCTGGCTACTGCCTGGCTACTGGCCAATCAGTGTTTTATTTATTAACCAATCAGAGCAACACATTTGACATACAGAACATCCCACAGCACTTCCCCTTTTCTTTTTTTTCAAAAAGGAAGGTTTTAACTTCACATAGTAAAATTACAGATAACAAAACAATTATCAATCAAGAATTACAGTTACAATATTTAGTCTATTTATAATATCTAGTCTATTTGTATTTGGCAGAATTAGAGAAGATGTCCTATCTATCCTATATTTGTGAGTCTAAGGTTTTATATCTAACTTATCATTTATCATAACTAAGGAAAATTTTAACTATCTAGTCTTCAACTACATCAAAGACCTCAGAAGGATATACTATTACCTGAGAAATGGGAGAATGATGCAAGCAACTTTCAGGAGTCTTCCAAGAGTAGACAGAGACAGCTGGCAGCCTGGACAGTCATCCAAAGATTCTCTGTAAAGCTGGGGCATCTGTCTTCAGCCCACAGGCCTAGAGTCTCACAGTCACTTTTCTCAGTGTCCTGTAGAATATCTGGCAGTTTCCTCTGTGAAGCAGGAACCTGAAGGACCATTTTGTCAAAGTTCAGTGGTCACCTTTCTATGGGTCCTGCATGTCCAGTCAATCAAGCAGTCCAGGCAAGAACAGTTTCTTGCCCAAATGGCTATTTTTGCCAAAGTGAAGATAAACTCCATATAGAGTGTCTTTGATGCCCATCCTCCTCTCTGAAATAAATTGGTGCTGCTAGGAACAGACATGTCTCATTGTCCAGAAAGTCTAAATTTTTAAAAATATTTTAAATGCCATATTCTGTAGGTCTTTGAAGTATTTGAAGATTACCTATCTGAAATAAATATATGTATACCTAGAAAACTTAACATGACTAAAAGTTTGACTAACATAGAAGACTAATTGATCTGTATTTCTTAATTATCCATTACAATCTAAATGAGTTACATAAACATAATACCTCAAACGAGAGTAGAAATAAACAGTATAACAAAATTAAGTTTAAACTTGTATCAATAAACTAAAATCCATAGCAATGTAAAACATTTCTAAACAAGTTGTTACTCTTTAAAAGTAGGTTCATTAATCTATTCTTTCATCCTATCATTATCCATACTATCCCATTTTCTTCTTTAGAAAGAGATTGTATTTATAATCAACCAGCTTTAAATAAAAACATTGGTTTTTCTCTGTCCCACACCAGAGGGCTCTTCTGATATGGAACACAAGAATCTGTCAACCTTTTCTTTTAAGAATATGCTTGGGTTTAGAGAAGGAGTGAGCCAATTCCATCTCCAAAGCCAGCTTGGTATATTTGGGAATTTGGGCATAGCTTCTTTTACTACTTCCTGCTGGAGGGGGCACTGTATCTTATGGGGACACAAAGAAAATTTTAGGCTTATGGGGTGGTCTGTGAGGCTGTATTGTCTGAGCCAGTTGCCTTGAAACCATTCTGGATCTTGGATCACCTGGGCCATGGTGTCATCGGAGACCTTTCAGGGGGTCTTGGCTGGTCAAACCTGATATATCTTAATCTGGAACAAATCCATAGCCTCTTGTCTTCTGTGGAAACAAAAGCAGAGCCTCCTTTCCAAAGCAACATATCCTTACATCCAAATTTTGAAGTCAAGGTACCTTTAATATATACATTTTTTGTTAACTCAACAGCTTTTACCATCAAATGTTTTTCTGCAGTTAAAAATCCCAAAGACAACACAATCTAGATTCTCTGTGTAATATCCATCTTTGCATGGCTTATTTTTATATTAATTTTACTGTTTCTTAAAAGACTTTATTTTTTAAAACTATGTATTTGTTTACATAACTGTATATATCACCTTTTTGTCTCTTTCAAGCCTACATATAGTTTACACACATTGTAAACTATTACATCTGAATCTGTCTTATTGTGAACCTATTGCTTTAAACTGCAGCATTTGTAAGACTGAAAGGGTAGCTGTGGCTACTGGCTCCGCCCACCTCAGCTTCCCAACATGGCAGTGGTACAGTTTATCACCAGCTCTGGGAGCCAACTCTCAGAAGCAGTGTGTAGCCCAGAAACCTTTTTTTTTTTGTACTAGAAAAGGGTAAATCCACTACACAGCAGCAGCGTAACGTGCGGCTTGGAGACTCCTCCTTCCCGCCATACTGCTGGTCAAACAAGCACGCCAGGAACCCGCCATATAGTAGCTCAAACCTGCAGGCTGCAGTTAACTTGAGAGAGACAACTAGGAAGCTGTTTTTAGCTCCATTTTAGAATCTTTTTTCTCAGGTTTTAGGTGGAAACTCTTTCCAACCCGTTGGGCACCATGTGTAACTAGAGTTTTCCTGCCTGGCCCATGGTCAGAACAAATCTTTCTCACCTGCCAGTCCTGCAGCCATGACAAGCAACATGTGAAGATGCCTGTAAGCCACGAGCCACGTGGCAAGATATAGATTTATAAATATGGGTTAATTGAAGATAGAAGAACTCGATAACAAGAAGCCTGCCGCAGCCATACAGTTTGCAAGTAATATACACATCTAAGTGATTATTTTATAAGTGGGTTGTGGGACTGTGGGGCTTGTGGAACCCGGGGAGAAACTCTCAGCTATAATGCATGCCATATGATACTGTAGCTTCTTTAAATCTCCTTAAATCAAACATTTCCACTGGAGTCCAGTTAGCTCATACACACCCTTTGGGAGTTCCTGTAAGGTTACTAGGTAGAGTTAGTTTGGTTGTTTGAAAACAAGCTGTTTCTTTGTAACCATATAATTCAATCATGAGATATGTTCACCTTTAAATTCTTCTGCCTGGGTCTGAATTTCAATATAATTCATTTTAAGAGGTTTTTCTAAAGCTTTTATCTTGGCACTCTAATTGACCAACCTTTTCAATGTTAGAATACAAATGGAAAAACAAATAATATTCATAATTGTTGTTACATATATTCTATCAACATTAATTATTCTCTCATTTAATTGTTCCATTTTCAGACTGCCTAATGTGTTATCAAACAGAGACTAAAATCCTACCATTGTACAAATGTTCCCAATTTTTTAAAATGGAAGAAAAAATTTTCTTTTAACTAATTTTTCCCTTTAAGATATCTTCATTGACTTCCCAAGTCTGTTGGCTGCAAAGAACAGTAGAACTCTGAGGTAATTTCAAGGCAGCTACTTAGTGTGGTAGCAGTCTGTAGATGAACAGTCTTATTAAATAAGAAACACAGAGCCAATTGCAGAGTTAAAAGCCCAAGAGGTCAGAGCAGTAGCTGAGAGCTGAGCTTACCCTTCACTGCTGCTGCTGTCTTTCCTCTCAGCAAGAGACCTACTTCCTGTGTGTTTGTCCTTTTTGTTGACTTTCTGTTCTGCCTTCTCATTGGTTGTAAACCCAACCACATGACCTCCTTGTCACTGCCTGTCTGTACAGACCTCCAGGTCTTCTATGGTTGGTATTGAGATTAAAGGCATGTGTCTCCATGCTGGCTGTATCCTTGAACACACAGAGATCTGCGCTGGGATTAAAGGCATGCACCACCACTGCCCAGCTTCTGTTGTGGCTTGCTATTAGCTCTGACCCCCAGGTAACTTTATTTATTAACATACAAATAAAATCACATTTCAGTACAAATAAAATATCACCATATTTCCTCTTTTCTATTTTAATAAAAAGAAAAAAGGAAAAAGGTTATAACTAACATAAGAAAAACTATATACAAAAGTACAATAACTATATATCATATATACAAGCAATAAATACCTAAACAATGTCTAGTCCATATGCATTTGACAAATTCAGAGAAAATAATTCCATTATCTATCCTATTTTGCTAAGTCCAAAATGTACCTGATTCACTTTCTATTCTAACTTATATTACTAACAGAACTATCTTATAACATCTTTCAAATTTATACACTTACTCTTTAGTGAGTTTCTTTTCTGAAATTCTTAACAAGGAAAACTATAACTATAACTAACTAATCTTCAACTCCCTCAGAGACCCAAGAAGGAAATAATATTACCTAACAAAAATAAAAACAGGAAGTGCACGCAAGCAGCTTCCAAAAAAAAATGTGAGTTGACAGAAACAGCCAGCTGCCTGGACAGTCTCCTGAGGTTTCTCCACAGTGTTGGGGCATCTATCTCAGTCAGTAGAGCATGAGACTCTTAATCTCAGGGTCGTAGGTTCCTACCCCACATTGGGCGCCACTTGTAGCTAGAGTTTTCCTGCCTGGCCCACAGTCAGAACAAATCTTTCTCACCTGCAAGTCCTGCAGCCGCTCAGACCCAACCAAGTATACACACAGACTTATATTGCTTACAAATTGTATGGCCATGGCAGGATTCTTGTTATCTAGTTCTTCTATCTTAAATTAACCCATAAGTTGCCACATGGCTCGTGGCTTACCAGTACCTTACATCTCACTTGTCATGGCGGTGGCTGGCAGCGTCTGTCTGACTCAGCCTTCCAGTTCCCAGAATTCTCCTCCTTTTCCCGCCTATACTTCCTCCTGCCTGGCTACTGGCCAATCAATGTTTTATTTCTTAACCAAATAGAGCAACACATTTGACATACAGACCATCCCACAGCAGCAGTCCAAGATGGGAATCCAGACAGAGCCTTGTAGCTGGAGTTTTCTTCGGTCTCACTCAGGCCCTCAGCTGCTCAGACCTCAGTAAACACACAGAGACTTATATTACTTATAAACTGTATGGCCATGGCAGGCTTCTTGTTATCTAGTTCGTATATCTTAAATTAACCCATTTCTATTAATCTGTAAGTTGCCACGTGGCTTGTGGCTTACAAGTCCTTTACAAAATGCCACTCATGGTGGTGGCGGCTAGTAGCGTCCCCTCACTCAGCCTTTCACTTCCCAGCATTCTCCTCTCTGTCTATGCCACCTCTACTATACTTACTGCCTGGCTACTGGCAAATCAGCATTTTACTTATCGATCAATAAGAGCAACACATTCACAGCAAACAGAAAGACATCTCCAGCATTCCTCTTTTCTTTTTTTCAAAAAGGAAGGTTTTAAATAAACATAGTAAAATTACATATAACAAAACAGTTATCAAGCAAGAATTACAGTTATTATATCTATTCTATTTGTATTTGGCAAAATTGAAGAAGATATCCTATGTATCCTATATTTGTGAGTCTAAGGTTTCATATCTAACTTATCTTTTATTATAACTAAGGAAATTATAACTATCAAGTCTTCAAGTACATCAAAGAGCTCAGAAGGATACAATATTAGCTGAGAAACAGGAGAAGGATGCAAACAACCTACAGGAGTCTCACCATAGTAGACAGAGACAGCTGGCAGCCTGGAAAGTCATCCAAAATTCCTCTGTAAAGTTGGGACATCTGTCTTCAGCCCATAGGCCTAGAGTCTCTCAGTCACTTCTCTCTGTGTCCTGGAGAATGTCTGGCAGTTTCCTCTGTAAAGTAGGAACCTGAAGGACCATTTTGCCAAACAAAGTTCAGTGATCACCTTCCTATGGTTCCTGCATGTCCAGTCAATCAAGCAGTCCAGGCAAGAATAATTTCTTGCCCAAATGGCTACTTTTGCCAAGAAGAAGATAGACTCCATATAGAGTGTCATCAGTGCCCATCCTCCTCTCTGGAGCAAATTGGTGCTGCCAGAAGCAGACATGTCTCACTGTCCAGGACGTCTAAATTTTTAAAAATATTTTAAATGCCATATTCTGTAGGTCTTTGAAGTGTTTAAAGATTACCTAACTATCTGAAATATATATATATATAAAACATGACTAAAGTTTGACTACCATAGAAGACTAATTGTTAATCTGTATTTAATTATCCATTACAATTTAAATGAGTTGTATAAGCATAATACCTTAAATACATTCTTCGAGAGAAGAAATATACACACAGTATAACAAAATTAATTTTAAATTTGTATCAATAAACTAAAATCCTTAGCAATGTAAAATATTTCAAGCAAGTTGTTGCTCTTTAAAAGTAGGTTCAACAATCTACCCTTTCTTCCTATATCTATATCCTATCTCCCTTTCTTCTTTTAGAAAGGTATTGACCTTGACCACCCAAAAGGAAAAAAGAAAGCCAGAGGGACTCCTTTAGTCCACGTGGGATGAAGATCCAGCTATGTGCAGCACCAGCCTCAATAGTGCAGGACAGGCCTGAGCCAGAAGGCCTGTAAGGCCACAAGCAACTTTTTATTGAATTCTTGCCACAATCATTGGAACACCAACTGCAGACCAATTGCTAAATGGTCTTATTAATAAAAATGTGGAGCCAGAAATTGGGGTTAAAGACTGAGAGAGATCAGAGGAATAAGAAAAGCCACAGCTAACCTCACCTCACCAACTCTGCAACTTCAAAAGCAAGATGCTTTCTGTCTACCCACACCTACATACCTTTCTGTTCTCTTCTCCCATTTGTTCTCTCAGCCCAGATACATCACTTCCTGTGTGTCTGTACAGACCTCCAGACCTCTATGGTTAGTGCTGGGATTAAAGGCATGTATCACCACGCTGGGCTCTGTTCCCAGTGTGTCCCTGAACTCACAGAAAATCAGACAGATCCCTGCCTCCCAAGTGGTAGGAATAAAGGCATATGCTACTATTGCCTGATGTCTTTATGTGGCTGGCTTTTCCCTCTTATCTCCATACTGGTAATATTGGGACACACAGTATATTGGGGGAGACAATACAACACCACAATGGACCCAATGTTCAAGAAATAAAGTGTATCATGACAATATGTTGATTCACTGATTCAAAGTGGATAAAAGAATATTGCAGAAGGTCAAAGTTCAGATTCAAACAGGAAACTTGATTTCTTCATTGACATAAAGTTAATCATTTAGAAATTAATTCAACAGAATGATTATTTTCATCAGAAAGGGACAGAAAGTATTTAGAGTCAGCCATGGACATAATATATTCAATCATACATATATTTTGAGAAGAAAGAATATTTGGTGACTCATGGAACCCTGGAAGGCAAAACAATTGATAGTCTCTAGTCTACAGAGCATCATGCCTGGTGTTGTGACTTGGTCAGGCCTCCCATGGGCCTCTTCTGATCCTTTTCCCTTTCATCTACTATTGCTTCATCTGGTTTCACATGTTTGTATCATCATAAATGGCTTTCTCAAAAGAAGTTACTTGGTTCACATTAGTGACCAAATCCAACAAGAGAATTTCAGGCCTTGGGACAGCTTCCTTTGATCTTAGATGAAGTCATACTGCCTATGGCAGGAGAAGATCATAAAAAATATTTTTCGTCTATCTTGTGATTGTTAATGTGGGGCCTGAGATTCAAAGCCTGAGGGTAGAAATTATTGGATAATTCCACAGGGGAGTGAAGAGTCTTGTCAGGAAGAACGTGGGATGATTCAAGGGATAGCTCCAGTCACCAATAAAATTCTAAACAAACATGCACACACATATGAGCTGTGCACATCCACACTGGATGCTTGGAGTTCATGCTATGATGCTCATATGTGGCCAGATACTTTGTTAATATGCTGTTCTCTTGGATTTTTATCTCTTGCTTTCTGCAGATTCCTACGCTTGTGTGCTCCTACTACAGTAGTGAGTGCTTAGTCAGAAAGAATTACTGTTTAATTGGTAAAGGAAATGTGATGATTACTGGGTTTTTTCCTGCATATGCTATCTATCCACTCAACAAAACAATTGATTGGCGGATGACTAAATTTAACAGAGATTTTATGATTGAGTAAGTCTTTTTTCCATTTATTCATTATCTAAATTTGGAATTCACACGCCCTGAGAGAAGTATGGATTCCAACATCATTATTCCTGTCTTCCATTCCTAGATCTCTTCTGTGGTGCTGTCTTCTTAGTGACTCATCTTGTGCTTTCAAGGGGGAAATGGGAATTTGGGTTTTATTCATTTTCTTTTCCACAGTAGGCAAGGGGGAATATCCCCCGTATTCTCAGCCAAGCCTCTTACTCCTCAGGATTTGGATGTTTTCAATATTAGCTCTACTGTAGATGGATTAGATAATAGAAGGATGATAGAGTATTTGGTGGGACTCTAGAAGTCTAGCTGTGCTCCTGTGAGAAGAAATGAATGCCACTGAAGTTAGTGACCAGCAATTTCGTTGTGTGTGAGTGACAAGTGTTATCTGTGTTTGCTGCTCAAGATTTGGGAGCAGGGATGTCATAAATAGACATTCAGACCAACTTTCTGCTTTAGAAATGTCTTCAACTGTCTCAGATTCTTTTATCTGACTCTAATATTTGTATTATCAGATAACTTAGATATTTACCTGTTTGTGCCATGAAAATACAGTGTGTATTTGTACATTGTTATGAAGGTGTTTCTGTGTGCCCTTTAATTGTGACGAGGCCTCCGAGGACTGCTTTTACTTATTCTCATAGATGCAAGATTAAGACATAGTGTTAGACAAGTCTAATTGAGTGTCTTAGGTCCTGCTAGAGAGAAACAATGGTGTGTTAGGGGCTAAAAGAAGTCAGGTGTGTTTTATCTCAGACTGACATGCTCACAGCTATAGGTAATCACACAATAAGTGTCTGAAAATGAGAAGTGCAGCTTGCTCTCAAGTCTGAACTCAAAAAAGGCAACATGAAAATACATATTCAAGAGTTAGGTTGGAGGCAATGGGTGGAAAATCACCTAAAATAAACATAGGACTGAGGATGAATAATTGTCAGTATGGCTATACTGTGTCTGCTGAGCTGTGGCTGTGGAGAAAGTAATCACTTCAGCAATGGACGAGGAAAAATGTTCAAGCATGGAATGTCATTTTACATGAAGGGTATTGTAAAAGGTTAATTCTGAAATTGGTATAATGAAGGCAGCAGGGGAAATTTAAAAATTGGCCTCTAGATAAAATAGTCTGTGGAAGAGTCTACTGGCTCCAGGGATCATTGCTTACTTCAAGTAAAGCTAAGAAGCTCTATGGTCTACCAGACATTTGACTTTGTATGCAGGAAGGAGATGCATCTGCTTTACAGCAGATGGTGTCCCTGTTCTTCCCTGTTCCTCCTCTTCTTCTCTGCTCTCCAATCTCAGTAGCTCAGGCACCACTGTGCATCAGTCTAAGTTCTTCTTTAGCTTATACAGCAGCAACCCCATGCCTGCAAAGGGACTGTAATAATGTGAGATTTTGTGGCTGGGTTGTCTAATATGTAAATGAAGAGAATGTTGTGTAAGTTTGATTTAATATCTTATGATGCAAAAAATAAAACTAAAATAAACTTGCAATTATAAAAGCTACAAAAAACAATATGTTTGATTTAGACAACTCATTTTCAAATTATGCTTTTCATAGAGAGTGAGGCACATGCAGCTATATACACTGCAAGGATCACAACTGCTTTCATGCTTTGGATAAACTTTTTACACAGGTGTGGGAAAGTGTGTACATAATTAGAAAAGTGTATTGTTCTGTCCTTCTCCAGTTAAATTTCCTCATGTTCTAATGGTAGCCCTATATTTATCTACATTGCCATAACTACAAAAGATCATGAGTTGTGGGGCTAGCATTATTTTCTATTTCACTAGTTTTTGTGTGGACTAATTTTCTAACTGGATTTTACTTTCTTGTTGAAAGATGGTAAATAAATATTTGATAGATACAGAGTAATGTCTAATAGGTACAAAACATGTCTACCATCTGATTAAAGCAGATTAATCTATATAAGCACATGTTGATGCACACTATAGAGTCTTTTATGCATGGTGGTTAATTTTCCTGCAAAGTAATAATGACAGACATTTTCTCTAACTGTGTATGAATGTGCTTTTCCTTAACACTAACTCAGAAATACAGTTGAATTAGTATGTCCAAGCTGCATTGCATCAGTTATGTGTGCATTTGTGTATTAATAACTTGAATCAATTCATGTACTAGATGAATATGAAAAGTCAGATATTAAGATTTTTTTTGAGTTTACTGTGGATATTCACCATTTTTCAGTCTTTTTCAAATTGAAGGACATAAATATCTGGTTACAGATTATTTGAAAATATTTTAGAATGTAAGGTTTATTTTAAATATTTACAATATTTCATTCTGAAGGTGTAAAAAAACAGGAACTTTTAATTGTACAAATCTATTTATCTTTTTTTATTAAGGAATTTTTAATTCATTTTACACACCAACCACAGATTCCTCTCTTTTCCTTCAGCCTTCCACTGCCCCATTCCCTCCTCCAACAAGGTAAGGCCTCCCATAGGGAGTCAGCAGAGCCTGGTACATTCAGTAGAGGCAGGTCCAAGACCCTCCCCCTGCATCAAGACTGTGCAAGGTGTCCCACCATAGGTAGTATGCTCCAAAAAGCCAGCTCATGCACCAGGGATGGATCCTGATCCTATTGCCAAGGGGCCCCTTAAGCAGATCAAGCTATACAACTGTCTAGTTTATGCAGAGAGTCTAGTCCAGTACCATGGAGGCTTCACAGCTGTTGGTCTAAAGTTCATGAGTTCCCACTAGTTTTGTTTGTTTGTCTCTGTAGGTTTCCCTATCATGATCTTGATGCTCCTTGTTCATAGAATCCCTCCTCTTCTCTCTTCAAATGGACTCCTGGAGCTCAGCCTGTTACTTGGCTCTGTGTCTCTGCATCTGCTTCCATCAGTTACTGGATGAAGGCTCTATGATGACAGTTAGGGTATTCACCAATTTGCTTATCTTTTATTCTTGTTCATCTTTGGTCATGAATCCCTAATCTAAAATAACAAGGGAAAAAGCATGTTAACTATACTACAGCATTTTCCTTCCATAATAATTCAGACTTTCAATGATTGGGTTTTTTTCTGAAAATAAAAAGATTAGATGGATGGATGTACACTGAGTTACCTTCATCCATTTTATTCAGAAGAATGAATATTTATTGAATCTCTTTTGCTATAGAGTGCAAATGATGTGAGGCTGGAAACACTTAGCAACCCATGCAGGATCTTGATCCTTTCCTGCTTTTCCTACTGACCATCTGTGAGTTCTGACACCATTCTCATACTTCTTAAAATATTAATATTTATCAATTATCAAAACTATGTTTTTCAGTAATGGTACATCCTTTCTGTTTAACCCTTGGTTATTTGCACTGATTTCTTTAAGCTTTGAATTCCATGGTTCTCAGTAATATTATGCAAGCTCATAAAAATTTAAGCAAGTTTTGAATATATTTATCATCATGACATCAATATCTATTTATGGGGTAGAGGATGATAAATCATCATATGTACAAATGTACAATGATTAAATTATGGAGTTTAATATGTCCTACTTTCAACTTTAATCATAATAGTTATACATTTTCTGGCAAACCATGAACCATGTGCTATCCAAACCAAGTATGTTGCTGGATATTGTGGTAGTGCACACCTATAATCTGGACTATATAGAAAGTTTAAGAAAACCCAAAGAAATATTTTGAATATACAATAGCATTCCTTTAGAAAAATCTTTCTTGATACTCTTAAGTACAAGAAATACTTTGTAAGTAGACCAAATAAAACAACACAGTTTGAGAATACCTTTTAATACAAAATTGTATTTAATAAATTTAGGAGAGGATATAAAATCCTATGTAGTTGCCCACAGTGTATTTGTATCTTGGCTTCCATGAGAACAAAATGCCAAGCTCCACATCTGTGTGCTCACAGTGAAACAGAGAAAAATTTTCCCATTTTTTGCATTGATGTGTACATAATGCATAGAAATATAAAGTAGTCCTTATTTACATCATCTGAGCCTTTTTTAAGGCTTTTAAACTAATATGTTTTGTGTTGAAACTGTCTTCTCAAGATTTTGAGCATCATAGCCCATTGGTTTGTATAAAATAAAGTTTCTGGGCCAAAATGCCCATATTTTGAGGGCATTTTGAAAGTATTGTTTCATGTGGTTGTGTTATTGAAGGCTGCTATATGCATAGTGGACAAACAGTAATTTCTGTAAACACATCAGCTATCTAGAAGTTTAGAAATGCACTAGGTGTGTTAAATATAAAGATGGAGTTGACTTATGATGTCCTTTGACTTCAGAATTTCTCTATTTAGGTTTTTTGTTCCATATTACTTGTCTGTTTTCGAAAATGGGGAATTGAAGTCACTCACCATCTTTGTTTTGGGGTTGATCTGTGCTTTTGAATGTAATACTGTTTCATTAAGGAAATTGGGGACTCCTGTGTTTAATGTGTACATGATTAGAATTGTAATACCCTGTTGTTGGATGTTTTCCTTTAATGGGTAGAAAGTATGCTTCACTATTTCTTCTGAGTAGGTTTTGTTTGATGCCTTAGTTATCACACCTTAAGAGTTATGCATGCTAAGTTTTTACTTGGATTTGCTTGGGATTCTTTTTCCATTCCTTAACTCTAATTGAGGTCTATTATGGTTGTGAATTGTGTTTCTAGGAGACAGAAAAATCCTGGGTATTGTTTTCTGATTCAATCTATTTGTGTTGTCCATGAGATCATAAATATTAAGTTATTATTGGGTGGTATGTATTACTTCCTGTCATTTGTTGTTGTTGCTTAATTGTTCTATTAGATGTCTATTATACAGTGTTCTGGAATTGTTCATTGATCCCAGCCATCTCGGATATATTTAGCCTCTTCTTCAGACCTAACTATTCCTTCCTGTTTCTTTTGCAGAACTGGTTTAGTGGTGATAATTTCCTTCAAGCTCTTTTACCATGAAAAATTTACCTTTCCCTCTTACTATGAGTGACAGTTTTGCTGTTTATATTAGTCTGCTGGAGCATTGGTGCTGTTTCATGACTTGTAGAACACCCATCCCTTCTGGCTTTCTAGCCTCTCCTGAAAGAATCTGCTGCTATTCTGATGGGTTTCCCTTTAAATGTAACTTCATCTTTCTCATGTGCAGCTTTCTGCATCCTTTCGTGACTCTGTGAACTAACGGTCACTACTATTTTATTACATTGTAAAGATTTTTTGTGGTCCTCTACAATTGGAGTTCTGCAAAATCAAATAGATGCAACATATACCTGTAGAACATTGCAACCAAAAGCTAAAGAATCCACATTCTTCCTCGCAGTTCATGGGACTCTCTGCAAAATAGAGCACACAGTAAGATAAAAGCAAGTCTCTGAAATACAGAAAAATTAAAATCACAACCTGCATTCTATCCGTCCTGCATGGACTAGATCAGATTAGAAACAACAAAAGAAAAGAGTGAAAAAATAAATGTAGGGAAGTTAAGTTACGTAAAACTGAATCAAACTCAATTGAAGGAAGAAATAAAAAAGGAACTTGTAAAATTCTAAGAGTAGGGTGAAAATTAAATCACAACATACCAAAACCTGTGGGAAAACTGAAAATGGTCATAAGAGGAAAGTTTTATGGCACTGTGAACCCACATCAGAAAGTCTGAGAAATCACAAATTAGTAACTTGATGAGACATCTGAAAGCCTTGAAAATATAAGACAAATAACAACTCATAAAGGCAAGTGGGAAGAGATCATCAAAATCAGGGCAGAAATTAATGACCTACAAATGGAAAGATCAATACAAAGAATGAATGAAACTATAGATAAAAGGCTGACAAAACTTGAGCCAATTAACAAAAACATAAACACTCAAAATCAATAAATTTTATAATAACTATATTATTTTATATATTATAATAATATCATAATAAGAATCACAATTAATAAAATTAGAGATCGAAGGGGAGACATTATAACAGACACTGAGGATATTTGGAGAATTGTAAAGAGACATTTAAAAACATATATGTTCCTCTGAATTGGATAAGTTTAAAGAAATGGATAAATTTCCAGATATACATATTTTCTACCAACATTAAATCAAGATGACATTATTAAGTTAAATAGACCCATAACATCCAGTGAGATCAAAACATTAATTAAAAATCTTCTATGTAAAAAAAAAACCTCAAGATCAGATGGAGTCAGTGCAAAATTGTACAAAGCTTTCAAAGAAGATCTTACACTAATATATCAAAAAAGGAGAAGAAAGAACATACACTTTATGAAGGCAGTATTACTCTGATTTCAAAAACATACAAAGACCCTACCAAAAATGGAAAAAGTATAGGTTAATGTCTGAAGAACATAGACACCAATCAAATGCTTGAAAACTAAGTTCCAGAACACACCAAAATGGTTATATGCCATAATCTTGTTGTCTCATCCAAGACATGTTAGGCTGGTTGAACATTCCTAAATTAATTAATGTAAGACACCATATGAAGAGACTAAAGTACAGGAAAAATTGATCAGCTGATTAAATGGATTAAAGGCCTCTGATAAAATACAACAGCATTTCATGATAAAAGTCTAGGAGAAAATAGGGATACAAAGAATGTACCTTAGTACTATAAAAGTAACACATAATAAACCTACAGCTAGCATCAACAGAAATAAAAAATAACTGAATATGTTTCAATAAACTTCTGAAAAAGACAAGGATGTCCATCCTTACCTTAACATAGAACTTGTATTCCTACCAAGAGAAATAAGGGAAATGATAGAAACAGAGAGGTTACAGATAGGTAAAGAATCAAAGCATCTTTAATTGCAGATGATGTGGTGAAATACAAGAAAAGGTCCTGAAGCCTGTCTCAGAAATCTATACAGCTGATGCAGACATTCACCAGCACAGCAGGACACAAAAGCCTCACAGAAAATCTGGTGGACAAATGCTAAACATACTGAGAAAGAAACCAATCCCTCTGAAAATAACTCCCCAAACAGAGTGTCAGTGGATAAGTTTAACCAAGGGGTGAAAGGCAGATGCAATAAAATCTTTACGACAATGAAAGATTTAAAAAAGATACTGTTGTGTGGTATTCACTAGAGAAGTCTTCTCGGACACGGTTTAAGCCAAATGAAGTCTTTATTAGCTGGACAGGACTGTACCGGGTGTTTGGGATCACAGTGCAGCCCCAAGCCTTCTCCTGGTGAGCTGTTAAGGACAAAAACAATGTTTCTGATTGACGCACTTCAGTTCACAAGAACAGTTAGTCAGAAGCAGAACCACAGGAGCAAAAAATCAAGGTTAGCACATTTTGAGACTTTCTCAGGACTTTATGGATTTGATGGATGAGGCCTTTGCTTTAGTTTTGGTGGGTGGTGTTGTCTATATGGTGAGTTTTACAATATGAATAGCACTTCCATCATGGAGCCAGTTGTTTTAAGGTCTGGAGGCCTACTAAATTCTGGGGCCCTGTTACAATACCAGATAATGAAAGACCTACTAAACTCATAGATTGGTAACATTAATTATTGTGAAATGCCCATCCTACCAAAACCAATCTCCAGATTCAAGGAAACCCTCATCAAAATTTCCAGTGTCAGTTATCACAGAAATTGAAGAATAATTTTAATTTTCCTGTGGAAGCACAAAAGACTAAATATAGACAAAAACAACCCTGACCACCAACAACACTGCAGAAGGAGTCATAACCCCAGACTTCATGTTATATTTTAGAGCTATACCTATAAAAAACAGAGTGGGAATGGCATAAAAACTGACTCATTGACCAATGGAATAGAATTGAGAATACATAAAGACATATAAACCTACACTCATACAGTCACCTGATTTTTGTCAAAGAAAGAATAATACTATTGGTCAAAATATGGAAATTTTTTTAAAAAGTGCCAGCCACACTGAATTGCTACTGAGTAGAGTAAGAAAAATTTATTCCTGCATTTCCACCTATGCAAACTCAAATTTCATGTATCAGGGACCTCAACATAAGACCCAACTATTCCAGCATATTACTATTGCTCTTGTTTACCATCAAGAACTTAATGGTAAGGCCCCATTTCTGAAGAAAACATACTTGAGTGAATGAATATAAAAAAATCAAACTGAGAAGAACAGGAAGCTGCAACGTTGCTGGCTAGCTTTCATAATGCTAAAAGTTGCTATGCACACTCCTAAAAACAAAGAAGGACACAGGACCATGGATTTGGGGAGAGGGGAAACTTATTCACTGCTGGTGAGATCAAAAACTGGTGCAACAATTGAGTTTCTACTTTGGTAACTCTTCCTTCACATAACATCTCCTCAATTAAACTATTTGGGGATTCTTGTTACTGGGTGTTTTAACTGTGTTAGGGACTCTGATATGATTCTTTGATTGAGGAAGAGTTTGCAAAGCACTTCCTTTTCTGCAGGTGCTCACTTGTCTAGATACCTTCTAACTCAACTCCAAAGACTTTTTGAGATTACTGGAAAACCACTGTCATGTCCTGTTTTGTTTCCTGTGACTTTTAATTCCAAAAAAGTGAACAAAAGATGTCTAGACGTGTTTCCCATTTTATGTTCATGTTTTTGACATGTTTTGAGTTGATTTTTACCATGGAATGAGAAACTAGGGTTAAATTTCAACTTTGTCTGTTATGATCTAGTTGCCCCCAATCACATGGAAGAAAGTACTTGGTCCAGCTGCCATGTTGACATTTCTTGTTCTTGTTCTTGTTCTTCTTGTTCCTGTTCCTGTTCCTGTTCTTGTTCTTGTTCTTCTTGTTGTTCTTGTTCTTGTTGTTCTTGTTGTTCTTCTTGTTCTTCTTGTTCTTGTTCTTCTTCTTGTTCTTCTTGTTTTTTTCTTGTTCTTGTTCTTGTTGTTGTCATCGTAGTCCTCCTCCTCCTCCTCCTCCTCCTCCTCCTCCTCCTCCTCCTCCTCCTCCTCCTCCTCCTCCTCCTCCTCTTCCTCTTCCTCTTCCTCTTCCTCTTCCTCTTCCTCTTCCTCTTCCTCTTCCTCCTCCTCCTCCTCCTCCTCCTCTTCTTCTTCTTCTTCTTCTTCTTCTTCTTCTTCTTCTTCTTCTTCTTCTTCTTCTTCTCCTTCTTCTTCGTTTTTTTGAGTTTCTCTCTGTAATTTTGTTGCCTGTCAAGGATCTCGCTCTCTAGACCAGGCTGGCCTAGAACTCACAGAGTTCCCCCTGGCTCTGTCTCCCTAGTGCTGGGATTAATGGCATGTGCCACTGCCCCCCAGCTATTCTTGCACTGCCATGATGAAGCACAATATTCTATGTATGTGGGTGGCACTTTATGCTTTAATTTGTCCTACTGATCTATGGATAACATCATTTGTATCTTCTGAGTATATTTGTTTGGAACTCCCTTTGGTCAAATAGCAGAACAGCTTATCCTGCTGGTTTCTAGCCATTTCTTTTTGGATTACCATTTCCATGCTTTTGCTGTAAGATTGTCTTTCATTGGTGGTGGGGTGGATATTTTTGTTAGAAGGTGGCATTGGTGTAGATGCACGTTTGTGCCAGTGAACATACACAAGTGTGTACCAGAACGTGGGTGACAGCAGTCAACCTAAGTTGTATTTCTTGTGGACCCAGCCACATTCTGGGGTCATGGTCTCACACTGTCAGAGAGTTTACTGAAATGGCTGAACAAATATGAGAGCAAGATTTAGGGATCCACCCTACCCATAACTCCAAAATTGGAACTGAAAGTATTCATTACTGTACCCTGAGTGAAACATGAGGGATCAAACTCAGGTCCTCATGCTGGAATGGCAAGCCCTTTCCCTAGTGAGCTCTCTCCCAAGCCCTGTGTTCATACTGTTAGACAAAAAGTGTGATACACATTTACTATTTTATATTCCTAACTGACTTGCATTTATAATTTTATTTATCCTGTTCTAGTGTTTCTTCCAAATATCTCTGCCTTTCCATAATTATGCATTGATTCATATCATAACTATCTTAGTAATTAGATTTTATGGGTTTAGATTGCTACTAAACAGCCGGGGTTCCTCTGAATCATGCTGTACACACATATGCCAGGCCTGTTTTGTTGTCTCATTAGTTTAAGAAGTTATTCATCTCCTTTTCTACAGAGCCTACCAACATGAAGAAAATAGCATTGCATATTCATGAATCACTAAAAGTATGTCAAAATATGGGAATGAACTTTGGCACACAAATCAAAGAATGATTTACAAAATACAACCATAATGAAACAAAACTTTATGACTATTACATTTTTCATGTGAAATGCCATAATATTCCCCCATGTGTGTGGAGATTTAGTCATTACAGAGTGCAAGTTATTTTCTTTCCTAATGGCTAATATTAAGAGAATGAGTAAATAGATCAGAAGGTAACACTCTGGCATTCCAAATGTGAGAATTGAGTTTACATCTGCAGATTGCAAATGGGGAGGGGGGCATTGCAGTGAATTTGTGTAAACCTGTTGCTCTCTTGGTGAAATGAGTGACAGAGGCAGGAGAATTCCTGCCATCCCACGAGCTACAAAAAAACATAGTATTAAATAAGGTGCATGATGATGATACCCATATCAAGTTGTTTTTGTCTGGCATCCATTTGTGTACACACACCCCACAGATTAATAAGTACACATATTACACAAACACTCATATAAAAATGAACTCTTATAGAAATGTCAGTTGTTGTTCAGACATGTTGAATAACCTGATGCTCTTGAATTAAGCAGTGTCTTAGTAACTGGTGGCTTGACAAAGAAACATTTATTTCTTGTAGTTGAGCAGATTGCAAGTTGAACACCAGGATATTTGAAGATCTCATCCTAATTTTTGGTCAGAAAATTTTATCACAGGGACACAGCAACTACATTAATCTCTCTTGGAGCTCAAGTTATTGAGAGCCTAGGATTCTACAACATCCTAAAGAAATGAAAACAAGGGCCATTTTAGTCATATGGAAACTTAATACAGTAGATGCTTCTTAAAACATACATCCATACGAAGAAAAGGGGAGACACAGTCACAACTAGACATTTCTTAACACAAAATGAAACTTGTAGATCTGGGAATAGTTTAATTGAATTGTTGGCCAAATGTGCCCTATGGAAGTGCCCAAACACCCCAGCTACTGCCAAGGCTATTGGTTGCTCTACACAAAATGAAGGTAAGACACTAATGCTGAAGACAACATCAGCATGACATACTGAACACAGAGAAGTTGAGCTGATGCCAACCTAGAGTATTTACTCCTATGGACTAGCATTCAAGGTACTGGAAAGACTCTCTACATGCTACCAAAAGAGAAAGGTAAATACCAACCTAGTGATGATTGCTCTGATCATCAGTGGTTCCCTGACTACAAAATACCCTGGTACAACAGCAGCACAAAGCTTGTGGGAACAATCATCCAACATATGAATGAATTTAAAGTTCACTCAATGAGATGGAATCAAACACTGTTCAGGTGGCCAAGAACATGAGACTAGTTAGACCACAGACCTAGGGAGAAGCCAAATACAATTGTTTTCCTATAGGAATGTAGAAATAAAAAGACTCCTTAGGGCATTCTGCTATATACACAGACACATGCTTTTCTCAGCCATCATCAGAGAAGTTCCCTGCAACAGCAGCACAGTCAGTCCTAAATGGGATGTATTCATAAAACCCATTCCCTTGGGTCTCAGGGAATGCAGCAGAAGAGGAGGTAGAAACATTAAAGAGCCAGAGAAGATGGACAACACTGAGGAAACAAAGCCATCTCAACATGGCAGGACTGCTGCACACGTGAACTCAGATAAACGCAGAAACTTGCCCAGGACCTGTACCAGTATAAGACAGATGCAGGGCCTGTGCTGAGCAGGGAAGTGGACACAAGCCCCCATTTTTAATTCAGAAGCTATCTCAAAGCTATCACAAGTCCCCATCCCTAACCCAGTGGTAAACAGAAAACTAGTTTTCTCTAAGGGAGACTTGTTAGGTAGACAAAGCATTTTTTTTATTTTTGTATTGTTTGGTTTGTATTTCCTCTTTTTATTATTAAAATTTTTTCTATTTATTTTACAAACAAACCACAGATACCCCTCCCCTCCCTCCTCCCACCCCTTAGGCTTCCCTTCCCACGCACACCCCATTTCCACCTCCTCCAAGGCAAGGCCTCCCATGGGGAGTCAGCAGAGACTGCTACATTCATTTGAGGCAGGTCCAAGCCCCTCCTCCTACCCCAAGGCTGTGTAAGGTGTTCCACCATAGGCACTGGGCTCCAAAAAGCCAGCTCAAGCACCTGGGACAGATCCTAATCCCACTTCCAGGAGGTCCCTTAAACAGTTCAAGCTAAACAACTATTTGGCCTATGTAGAGGGCCTAGTCCAGTCCCATGGAAGCTCCATAGCCTTTGGTCCATAATTCATGCGTTCCCACTAGTTTGGTTTGGTTGTCTCTGTACGTTTCCTCATCATGATCTTGGTGCTGCTTGCTCACAGAATCCCTCTTTTCTCTCATTAAATGGACTCCTGAAACTCAGCCTGGTGCTTGGCTGAGATCCAATCTCTTGATCTGATTCCATAGGTTACTGGATGAAGGCTCTATGATGACAGTTAGGGTATACACAAACCTGATTACCATAGTAGGTCAGTTCAGGCACCCTCTCCACTATTGCTAGTAGTCTAGGTGGGGTCATCCTTATGGATTCCTGGGAAATTCCCTAGCACCCCATTTCTCCCTATTCTTTTTTTTTAAGATTTATTTAATTATTTTATATATATAGTGTTCTGCCTGCACCCATCCCTGCAGGCCAGAAGAGGACACCAGATCTCATTACAGATGGTTGTGAGCCACCATGTGGTTGCTGGGAATTGAACTTAGGACCTTTGGAAGAGCAGCCAGTGCTCTAAACCTCTGAGCCATCTCTCCAGCCCTTCTCCCTATTCTTATGATGTCTCCATCTATCATGGTATCTCTCTCCTTGCTCTCCCACTCTGCCCCTCTTCCAGCTCAAACTTCCCATTCCCTTATGTTCTCATCGCCCCCATCCACGCCCTCCATTGCCTACCCCACTCATGCCCAGTGTGCTCATGAAGATCTCATCTATTTACCCTTCGCAGTGTGATTCATGCATCTCTATTAGGGTCCTCCTTGTTAGCTAGCATCTCTGGAGCTGTGGGTTGTAGTATGGTTATCCTTTACTTTACATCTAATATCCACTTATGAGTGAGTACATACCATGTGTGTCCTTCTGAGTCTGGGTTTCCTCACTCAGGATGATATTTTCTAGTTCCATCCATTTGCCTGCAAACCTCATGATGTCATTGTTCTTTACTGCTAAGTAGTACTCCATTGTATATATGTACCACATTTCTCCATCTTCTTTATGTGGGCATTTAGTGCTATGAATTTAGCACTTCTTTTGTAGTGTCCCATAAGTTGGGCTATGTTGTGCATTCATTTAAGTTGAATTCTAGAGAATCTTTAATTTCTTTATTTCTTCCTTGTCCCAGTGGTGATTCACTTGGGCATAATTCAGTTTTCATGTTATTGCAGACTTTGTGTAATTTTTGTTGTTGAAATCTAACTTTAAGGCATGGCGGTCAGTAAAATACAGGAGGTTATTCCAATTTTTTTAACCTGTTGAGATTTTCTTTTTGTCCAAGCATGTGGTCAATTTTAAAGAAGTTTCCATGGGGTGCTGAGAAGAAGGTATATTCTTTTTTCTTAGGGTGGAATGTTCTGTAGATATCTATTAAGTCCATTTGAGTCATAACATATGTTAGTTCACTCACTTTTCTGTCAAGTTTCTGTCTGGCAGACATGTCCATTGGTGAGAGTAGGGTGTTGATGTCTCTCACCACTAGTGTGTGGGATTTGATGTGTGATTTAAGCTTTATTGATGTTTCTTTTACAAATGTGGGTGTCCTTGTATTTGGGGCATAAATGTTCAGATGAACTTCTATAGTAAATAAATAATTTTGGGGCATAAATGAAACTTCATCTTGGTGGATTTTTCTTGTGATAAATATGTAATAGCCTTACTGATCTCTTTTGATTGATTTTAGTTTAAAGTCTATTTTGTTAGATATTAGGATAAGTACACCAGCTTGCTTCTTAAGTCCATTTGATTGGAAAGTCTTTTCCCAGGCTTTTACCCTGAGTTAATGTCTGTCGTTGAAGTTGAGGAGTGTTTCTTGTATGCAGAAAGATGGATCCTGTTTTTGTATCCATTCTGCTAGCCTGTGTCTTTTTATAGCTGAATTGAGTCCATTGATATTAAGGAATATTAATGTTCAGTGATTGTTAATTCCTGTTATTTTTTGGTGGTGGTATCTTATGTTTTCCTTTTTTTGGTATTTGTTAGTGTGCGATTATATATTACCCATGTTTTCATGTGTGTATCTAACTTCTTTAGATTGGATTTTTCCTTCTAGTGCTTTCTGTAGAGATGGATTTGTGAATAGGTATTATTTAAATCTGGTTTCATCATGGAATATTTTGTTTAATCTCTCTATGGAGGGTTAGGAGGGCTTGTGGGTTGCAGGATCTGGTGGGGGATGGTGGTAGTCCAGCCTGTCTGCAAAAGATTTGCCTGCTGGCCTGAAACTGGGGCTGTAATGGGTGGTGGTGTGTGGGTGCAGTGTTGCGCCCCTAGGCTCAAAGCCTACAATCTGGGCTATGAGGACAAAGACTTATCTCTTAGTCCAATTGGTGTTAGCAGACTCTGTCTCAGGGCTACAAAGAATTCTTAAGGGCAGGCCCCAAGCTCAGTAGTAGATGGGGAAAAAATAAAAGCTCAATGGTGTTTTTTGGAGGTTATGTTTTTCAACCTTATATGTCTTTTGTGTGCATATTATAATTTCTGACTTTTTTTATAGTCATTCAACTTTATTAGACCAGGAGATGTTTTAGACAGGCAAAGTAACACAGATTCACAAAGTTAAACAACTGCAACTAAAACAAAAGTAAAATACCTTAATATATTATTCTACAACATTTCCCCATTTTTCTCTAAATAAAAAGAAAGGTTTTAACTCTAACACAGTATAACTACATACAACAAAGTTATCAAGGAAGAATTATGTTTACAATATTCAGTCCATTTACTTTTAGCAAATTCAGAGAAAGCACTCCACCATCCATCCATCTTAGTGACTCCAAAGATTTATACATAATCTACTTTCTATCATAACTCAGGAAAACTGCAACTATAACTACCTAGTCTTCAACACCATCAAAGACCCCAGAACGATATAATATTATTTAAGTAAACAAAAGTGCATTGCAAACAACTTCCAAGAAGCCTAGACATGACAGAGACGTCTTACTGCCTGGCCAGTCACCCAAAGTTCCTCTGCAACATTGGAGCTTCCATCTTCACCCTACAGGCCTAGAGTATCAGGCATACCTTTCAGTGAAGCAGGAAATTTGAAGGACCAAGTTTCTGACATTTTATTTTTATGGTTTTCTGTGTATTAAAACATGTATGTACCTCTGCCTCCCTAGGTGTTCTTTTTTCTTTGGCGCTTATTCTTCTGTTTGTTTGTTTTTGTCTGATACTGGTTTGTTTATTTTTATTTTAAATTACTATTATTTTTAGATGCCTGCTTGTTTTCTAATGAGAGAGAAAAGGGTGTGGATTTCTGTGGGAGAGGATGTGGGGAGACCTGGGAGGAGCTGGTGTGTGTGGGGGCCTGTAATTAGGATATACTCTATGAAGAAATCTATTTTCAATACTAGAAAAAGAAACAATACTCCCATTCTAATTCTAGAAAATGCTGGGAAGATACTTAAATATGGATTTTTGGAAAGAGAATATTTCAAACTGTAAAACCCATTGCACTAAATTTACACATACATCACGTGTTGTGTGGTATGAGTCTTCATCCTAAATATTGTTCTACCTTCTGTGCAGGTTTAAGTTGAGGAACTACCAATGTATTTTGGCCATGATGTTTGCCATTGAGGAGATCAACAGCAACCCCTATATTTTACCAAACACATCCCTGGGATTCATTGTCCAGAATGTCCCTGAGGGTCAAAGATACACTCTGGCCAATATTATTGGTACATTTTCAGGCCTTGTTTATGCCCTCCCTAACTACAGATGTGCAAGAGTGGGCATGTCAGCTGCTGTACTTACGGGACCATCATGGGCAATATCAGAATACGTAGGGACACTGCTGGATCTTTACAAATATCCACAGGTGAGAGAGGGTGATTGGATAGGAGATGATGTCACTCCTTGGTGACATTTTCAGTGGCTGTGAGGAAAAATAAGGGAAATTAAATCACTCTGAATGGGTAGGGAAGTGATGCAGTTGGTGATACATCTATATTTCTCTAGCTTCAAATGAAGAGAATGGAAAGGGTGGAGTAGTGACAGCACACTATTGAACCTCTGAATATTTTCTGGACTTTTTGGAAAACCCATAGGAAGGCAGGATTTACCTTCAATGCAGTATTGTCCTACAGGCTTCAAATCATTGCTGTGAAATGGAGTTGATTTTCATGACAATGTTCTTCTTTCTGATTGTTTCTCTCTACAGCTTACTTTTGGGCCTTTTGATACTACCCTCGGTGAACAAAGAAAGTCTTCTTCCCTTTACCAAGTAGCACCCAAGGACACATCTCTGAAACTTGGCATTGTATCATTGATGCTTCATTTCCACTGGAACTGGGTTGGGCTGTTCATCATAGATGATGACAAAGGTGCCCAGATTCTGTCAGATTTGAGAAGCGAGATGGAGAAAAATGGAGTCTGCATAGCATTTGTGGAGATGATCCTAGCCATCAGGGGTTCATTTATGACCACATCCTGGAAAAATCAGGTGCAGATCCTGGAATCATCAGCCAATGTGATTATTATTTATGGGGACACTGATTCCTTATTAAGCTTAATAGTAAATATTAAGCAGAGGTTACTCACATGGAAAGTCTGGGTCCTGAACTCACACTGGGATCATACCAAATTTGATAACTATTTACTGTTAGATTCATTGCATGGGGCCCTTATATTTTCACACCATAAGGAGGAGATCATTAATTTTACAGATTTTATTCAGACAGCCAATCCTTTCAAATACCCACAAGACACTTATCTTCATGTATTGTGGCACTCATTCTTCAATTGCTCATTTTTGAGGAAAGATTGTAAAATTGTGGATAACTGTCTGTCTAATGCCTCCTTGGGATTCTTGCCAGGGAACATATTTGACATGACCATGAATGAAGAGAGTTACAATGTGTATAATGCTGTGTATGCTGTGGCCCACAGTCTACATGAAATGATGCTCAATCAAGTACAATTTCAGTCTCATGGGAAAGAAAAAGAGATGGAATTCTTCCCCTGGCAGGTAATGCTACTGTTGTGTATTATAACATCAGCAATATCAAACACCTTGAGTTATAAATGTAATCAAAGAAGACAATGTATATTTTCGATTATTTTGTGAAAAGTCTGCAAGAGACACTGTAAAGAAGGAGACTGTTTTAAGTCCTTATGCAGTTGTATTACAAAGGATCATACAATATTTCCAGGGTAAAATTTTCAACATAAAAAGTCCATTTATCCCAGAGATTTCACACAACAGAAAAGTCAGAGACAGAGATGGTCTTAATGGATATGAAAACTTCTAAGATGCTTATGTTATGTAAATCATCACTCATAAAATCATTCATTTTACATAGTGAAACTCTAAATATTTTCAAAACTTATTTGGGTATGATTGTATTTTCAAAAAGGGAAAAGTTTTCTACATGCACACTCTGAGTGCTTGGTTCTAAGTTTTCTAATGGAACTGATTCGAATGTTTTAGAAGCATAATGATGCTTCCATTATCCTAGGATATCATTTGTTTGATGTGATTGGTATCTATATTAAAGGTGCTTTTCACAATAGGGATTAAAATCAATAAGGGATGATCCCTGATTCTGCCTCTGTTGTACTTCTCTGGAGATGATGTAAGATAATAGCATGCTTCTCTTTTAGCTTCACCCTTTCTTAAGGAAAACACAATTCATCAGTCATGCTGGAGATCATGTGGTTCTGGATCAGAAAAGGCAATCACATGTAGAATATGACATTCTCAATTTTTGGAATTTCCCAAAAGGTCTTGGGATAAAAGCAAAAGTAGGAACATTTTCTCCAAATGCTCCAGAGGGCCAGAAATTGTCCTTATCTTCTCACATGATACAGTGGGCCACAGGATTAACAGAGGTGGGTTTCATCTTCCTTCAGTATTTTGACCTATATGTAAATTTCAAAAACTATATTTCTGTGTGTCATGACCCTTCACTGCTCAGACAGAGCCCATTTATAGACACATATTGACCACCAACATAAAGAATTGTCTTCATACCTAATTTTGCGGGATGAACTATTCATTTTCTCATCTGATCATTTATTTAATGACATAAATATAGTATCTGTTTCATGATTATTTCTATCATTGTCATGAGTCACTTGACATATTTATTTTGACTCCATCTCGAAAGGTTTCAGTTAGTGATCAGTTGGTCTTTTGCTTTTTGACCCCTGTCAATGTAGAAGGACATGAGTAGAATGTGTAGATGTATTAGTTGTTGATTTTACTGTTGCAAAAAAAAACTAACTAATGAAAAATATCGGATCATTTTTCTTGGCTCACAGTTTGAGGGTATATTCAATCACTTCATGAAGCCATGTTTTTAGAGTGTAGAGGTAGCTATTCACAATGCATCAACAGTCAGGATGCAGAGATAACTGAATGTTACTCTTATCGTCCTTTCTTCCTTTACATTCATTCAGGGACTAGGGCCAATAACTTGGGGCCACCTACTTTAAAGAGGATGTTTGACCACATGTAACATAATCTGGAAAACCTTTTACAATAATCCTCATTTATTGGTTTCCATAGTGGTTCTAAGACCTATGAAGTTGACAAGATGAACCCTTACTATGGAAGAAAAATGTATATGCCTTTGTATCCAGGAGTCAAGAGACAGTAGATTTTTAGGCTCATCAAGACATGCTACCAAGGACCTGAATTTTTACCTCTATACTTTGCTTCATTATCTTTCAACTATTTTCCAGCAAAGTTGTGTTATTAAGGCCAAGTGCTAACCACATGGACCTTTGAGTGACTCATTCTACTAGTAGAAAAAATTCAACTATCTGCATTTAGAGACAATAAAAACAAATTAATGATTCCATATCTGAAAACACTCTGCCTATTACACATTCCATAAAAACCTGAATATTTGCTACCATTTATTTTATTGTTCTCAGATTCCTCAGTCTGTATGCAGTGAAAGCTGTGATCCCGGATTCAGAAAAACTCACCAGGAGGGCAAAGCTGCCTGTTGCTTTGACTGTACCCCTTGCCCAGAGAATGAAATTTCCAATGAGACAGGTAAATCCAATAATTTCATAGATAGATAGATAGATAGAGAGATAGAGAGATAGAGATATAGATAGATAGATAGATAGATAGATAGATAGATAGATAGATAGATAGATACATAGGAAAAAATCTAAATCCATTGCATGTGAGTATAATTGTGTCATTATGTGAATAAGAAGAGAAATTATACACAGATTTATCTTGCTAACACTTTTATGAATAATTATGTTTTTTATTCCTGGAATATTTTAATTGAATAATTACTATTTAGAAAATACTTGTGGACTTACATTATTTATCTCTTTAATAGGGACTTTTTAAATTTTATTTTTTATAATTGGAGTCCTTTCACACTATATATGTACATAGATCTAGTTCTTTTAGCAAATATATTGAGGTTGACAAGATGGAACATCTCATCATTACCTTGAATATGTATGACTTATACACACTGGACATTACAAGGTTCATATGCTTGTTCCATTTGCGCAAACGAGGAGCAATTCACCCACCACAGGCAAATTCCATAGAGCTACATGTTAATAACTAGACATTAAAGGAAAATGAAGGCCAAGGATGAGAATAACGCACAAATATAAGACAGTTGAAAATTCAATACGCTACTCATTCAAATACTGTAGGGTAATCTGAATCTATTTCATAAAGGAACATGTTTAGTACTGTATGAAGTAATTTGCATAGCTTGCATATTACATGCCTTTCTTTAAAAAGCGATGGAGTTCTGCATATGAAGCTTTTATTATGACCTAGGACATTAAGAGCAATATCAATATTCCAAATACAGAAGAGAAGGAGTAACAGTGGAGGAGAGAGACATGAAATTAGAGTGTAAAAGCATAACTTCAGAAACTAATGATGTGGGCTTGAGAGATGACTCCAAAGTTCAGAGCACTGGCTGCTCTTCTAGGGATCCAGGTTCAGGTTCCAGTATACACATGGTGGCTCACAATTTTCTGTAACTCCAGTTATGCCCTATACTGGTCGCTTCAGGGCCGAGATGCTCATGGTTTCTAGACCTGCAGAAGACACACACACACATGAATTAAAAAGAGATTTATTTATTTTCAAATAAATTTAATGAGCATAGGTATTTAAGCTGAAGAAATGGAAGAAAAACAAATAGGTTGACAAAGAGATTTAATGCTTCTAAAAATTGAATTAATTCTTTAATTCATTAACAATATCAACAAAAGTAAAAATAAAGTCTACACAACAGGACTGAGGTACATAATAACCCACAGGGACTGTGGTAGCATGCACAGGGCCCGCCCAGGCTAAATCCAGATGGGATCAAAGCATGCAGATGAAGAAGTGGACATGAGCTCCCACTCCTTACCAAGAATATTTCTGGAATTAATGCCCACTTGCAAATGAATACTAAGTTTTCCCAATGATCTATCACTGGGTATAGTAATAACCCTTAAGGATAGGACTGTTACTCAGGGGTAGAGGCCAACACAAAATGACCTCACATGTATCTTTCCTCAGTTTGCTTTCTTTGGCCTCTGTTTTGTTTTTTGTTTTTATTGGACTTTTCCTTTATAGTATATTTTGCAACTTTATGTTTTTATAGTTTGAGTGTGTGTGTGTGTGTGTGTGTGTGTGTGTGTG
>CABHPQ010149402.1:0-16579 GCA_902168405.1 Peromyscus aztecus | reverse complement strand
AAATAAATAAATAGTAAGAAAATAATTAATTAATTAAAGGGTTCCTTTTAGTAATTATTGAAGAGCATAACTTATGGCCATGGACCTCCTTAACGTTTGTCTTTCTGAATTTTCTTCATTTCTAATTCACTTTTAAAACACAGTTTGAGTAGTTATAGGATCCTTAGTTGACAGGTTTGGGGGGTTTTGTTTTGTTTTTTCCTGGCCAAACTTTGAATATTCTGGCCAAACTTCACATAATTGTTAAGGACCCTTAGATGTGAAGAGTTAGCTTTTCTCCCACAGCTTTCAGGATTCTCTGTGGGGGTTTTGACCATCTGATCATGTACCTCAGCAGTGGCTTCTAGTCTATCTCACTTGGAGTCTGCTGAGCTTCATGGATGGGTAGTTTTGTCTTTGCTCAAGTTCGGGGGATTTTCAGCCATTATTTGCTTAAATAATCCAGCCCATCTGATTTTCCTAGTGCTCCCATATGCACTCCCTGGTCTGCCTCATACTGTTCGTCTAGTTCCTTAGGCTACGCTCAGTTTCCTTCAGTCTTTTTTTTTTTTTTTTAAATCAAAGTAAAATTATCAAGACAGCAGACTAGGAAGCCCAATGCCTCTTTTCCACACAGAAACATCAAACAACAATAATGGGAGTGGTCCAAAATTAAAATAACCCCTGAGAAAGTCTAGACACTGAAATCAGCCAAAGAACCAAGGCAACAAATAAAGCGGCGGTGAGTGAGCGAGGTGCTTCAAGGCCATTTAATTCTCATTTGCTGCATTGGGTGTTGTGGCCGCAGCATGGTCGGGACCTTCCGTCCTGGTCTATGCTCTTTGCTTACAGACTGCGTATTTCGAGTAATTAGTGTTCAGGCTTGCCGATTCTTTACCCTGCCTGTTCAGGCTGTGGGCAAACCCCTCTAGCAGAGTTTTTAGTTCAGTCTAGTTCAGTCGCTGTGTTTTTCAGCACAGGGGCTTTGTTGCTTTCTATTTACAAGTACAATGTCTTTGTCTGTACTCTCCTTGGGTTCAAATGTTCCTTTCCTGACCCTCTTTAGTTCTCTCGTCATATTAAGACAGTTGTTTAGAAACATCTAGTAAATTAATGCATATATTTGTTAATGGAGATTTGTTACTTATATTAATAGGCCGTGTTTTTCCTGTTTCTTTGTATGTCTCATGTTTAATCATAAACTGGGCATTTGGAAATTTGCGAGCATTCTAGGGTTTGTTGATTGGCATGGAAGAGTTCAGCACATTAGGACATATCCTACCCTTTGGTGACAATCTATGATTAAGTCTCAAGGTTTTCTCAGGCTAATTCTGGCCTCCATGCTGGCTGGTTTGCAAGCTTTCAAAGTTTCCCCCCAAATATCCGACTGCTTTTAAATGTTTTAGCTTCCCAAAAAGTGTCACAACATCTTTCTCTCAGAGCCATCAATGTTCTGTTGCTTTCTTCTACCCATAATCCCTTTCCCCAGGGATCTATGGCTCTTAATTTCCTCGAAGCTTTCATGTGTTTGAACATATCACAGCCTCCTTCAGCTCTGCCAGCCTGGGTGCACACTGCTCTGTTCTCCCTGGATAAGTTCTGGATTATATCTGGATATAATCAGCCCCTTGTGCAACCTATAGAGAGATCCAAACAGAGGTAATTTCTGCTGTGCTCTGGGGGCCCAAGGAAAGGAACTGGGAGGGACTATCCAGACGGTCCACGCCCACACCATCCAATGTAGCAAACTAGAATAAATGATCCGTGAAACGCCTCCCTCACCACGGCCTTATTTGTTGCCATGGATCTTTGATTTCACTGACTAGTTTCTTGAGGGTTATTTTAGTTTTGAGTTTTCACTTTTTTTCCCCCTTTCATTGTTGTTGTTTTGGTGTTTGCCTATGGAAAAGAGGTGCGGTATCTTGAAAAGAGGGGACTTCCTTGTCAGCTGTCTTGATAATTTCAGTTTGATTCAAGATATTTTTTAACACGACTCTGATTTTTTTTTTTTCATTTACTCCTTGCTGAGCCTACAGCAGGTGACGCTGGAAGAAATGAATGGCAGTTTTATCTGTGACAATTTATGGGATGTTTCTAGAACTTTCCAGACCGCACAAGCATTCCTTATAGGAGCCTGCAGGCTACACGCGGCTTCAGGATGTCTGGGACATGTATTTCCATTGAGATTTTGTACTAGAGTCAAAACTTCTGTATCAACACAAAGAAAAAGGTCTTTGGTCTCAGTGGAGAGACTATTAGCAAACTGAGAAGGGAGCTTTTTGTTTTTGTTTAGATATAACATGCTTGGGCGGTGGTGGCGCACGCCTTTAATCCCAGCACTCGGGAGGCAGAGCCAGGTGGATCTCTATGAGTTCGAGGCCAGCCTGGGCTACCAACTCAGTTCCAGGAAAGGCGCAAAGCTACACAGAGAAACCCTGTCTCGAAAAGCTACACAGAGAAACCCTGTCTCGAAAAACCAATAGATAGATAGATAGATAGATAGATAGATAGATAGATAGATAGATAGATAAAAAAATAAATAAATAAAAAATTAAAAAAAAACATGCTTTTCTCCTGAAGGTGTTCCTCAGAATACCAGGAGTCTCTGGAAATTTGAGCTGCTTGGGTTCTCTCTCAGGTGGAATTTGGTTCAGTATTTTGTGAATTACAGTAATTTAAATTATTTTATATTTTGATGTTATCTGAGGGGAGAATATCTTTTCTTTTGTCCCTAATTTAAATAGCCTCATTTCTCTCTATAGCTAAAGGCAGGCATATAACCTACAGAACTGCCTGTTGACAGGACACTAAACACAGGAAAAGGTTGTGGAAACCCATATATCCCTTTACCTACCCAAAGTCCCTGCTCCCATACTCATTAATTTCACTATGGAATGAATTCAGACCAAAACTGTCCAAATTAGAAGACTAGGCCACCTTACTGCCATTTAACTAATGATTATCACAGTTTTTCTTTTTATTAAACCTCTAGTTTTTCTTTAATATAAATATTTAAGAATATTTATAAACACCTAACCTATTGACATCTGTCCTGAGACACAAAAGCCTTGCTTATAGTTTGTATATTTTCATTCTCGGTGTGTGCTCACCCTTTTTATTTTTCAGATAAGTAATATTCTTTGCATAATATTAAGTTCTAGAACCAATGCCCTCCCCCACAAAATAACAGGATGTATGAGATGTTCTCAAGTCCGCATGCCTCCCTAAAAATGACTCTAAGTTGTAAGTAATTTGTAAGAAGTAACTCTAAGAGGAATATTTTAAGTAGACCTTGCAATTTAAAAGCAAAAAAAAGGATATGAATTATTTTTAGATTAAATTTATTTATTTATTTATTTTACATTCTGATTACAGTTTTCCCTCCCTCCTTTCCTCCTAGTCCCTCCTCCCCTCTCCCCTCCATCCCCTCTCCCAATCCACTCACCTCTGTTTCTGTTCAGAAAGGGGCAGGCCTCCCGTGGGTACCAACAAATCATGGCATACCAGGTTGCACTTGGACTAAGCAACTCCCCTTTGTATTAAGACTGAGCAAGTCAACCCAGTATGAGGAATAAGTTCCCAAAACCCAGCCAAAGCCTTAAGGACAGCCCTTGTTCCCATTGTTAGGAGTCCTACAAGTAGACCAAACTACACAACGGTCACATATATGTAGAGGGCCTAGGTCAGTCCCGTGCAGGCTCCCTGGTTGTCAGTTCAGACTTGTGAGCTCCTATGAGCTCAGGTTAGTTGTAAAAGGAAAGTTTTTCATTTGGCCTCTTAAGTCAACCTCTATAGCATTACTATGAGGTGGGCATCATTAGAGTAGAATAGCTGTTTAAAGAACGGCTATTGGGGTCCATTTCATTAGTACTCAAACTTGAGGTCCAAGTGTTCCTTAAGGCAAAGAAACAAATCTAAAAAGCTTTATCTGAAGCATCATCCTTCCTCCCTGGAGACTCTTGTCCTCTGACTTCCCATTTGCAGCACTTCCTATTGAGACGCAGCTCTTGGCTTCTTCCTGGGACTGGTGATAGAAACCCTTGAGTTTATGTGTTGGGATTTCCATCTGTGAGATAACATATTTTTTTATTAGGATAACTGTTTCTTCTTTCCAAAAGAGTGTAGGAAAGTAGTCCTTTGCCTACCTGGAAATATGTGACCCTCTCTGGTTGCACAGCCCAAACTGGGCCCTGAAAGTCTGGGGTCTCTGTCCTTCAGCTCCCCCTTTTCTGTCCCTGACACTGTCATTACTACAGTAACCAAGCATCATCTAGAGGCACTAGCCTTGTGATTTACCCTTGTTTAGGCTGTGAGTGCTCTCCATCTTTCCCACCATTCTCCTTCCATTGCTTCTTCTCCATGCTCATGCCCTCATTACAGCCCAACCCCACACCTGTAGACCCTTCCATTTTTAAAAGAGCCCCAATACCCACTCGACATAGAATCACCTAGTTCTATTAATTAAACCACTTCATTTTTAAACCTCATCTTTCCTAAATACTGCTCACACCACAGTAATTCCCACCTCAACAGTGCTGGTGGCCATCAATAATGACTTTCAGCCAAATCTAACTCATCTGCTTTCTTCAGCCCCCTCTAGTCTGTCACAACTAACCTTAAAATGGAGTCGCTGTGGGTAAAATAGAGTCTTCATGGCACAGATCCATAAAGAAGGTGACAAGATGCTGGAGGAAGCCCAGCTCCAGCACTAGATACACAGGTGTTGAATTCCATTTCTCATGCTGTAGAATGGATGACCTAGAACGAATTTCTCTTACCTCTGAGCCCTGTTCTTTTTTTATGTGAACACAATAATGCTTCAAAGATTGTTGTGAATATAAAATAATGCTTATTTTATAAACATTATCTATAGCATATAGCACTTAGCCTTCAGTAAATGTATTCACTCCCCACCTCTCAGACTTTCACTCATATTGGTTTCCTTGGTCACAGTGAATCTCCACATCCCACAACTAGTCTTACCTATTATTTGGAGCCTTTACACTTCTTCTTACTGTTTTTAAATTATTTATTTTTAAGTTATGTGTATATGTGAGTCTATGTGTGGGTATACGCATGTGAATGCAGATACCCATGGAGTCTAAAAGAAGGGATCAGATGCCCTGGAGTTACAAGTTTTGAGCTGTCCAGCGTGGGTACTCTGACTGAACTCTGGTCCTCTAGAAAAGCAATGTTCACTCTTAACCACCAAGCCATCTCTCCAGTTCCCTTCCACTTTTGTTTTTTAAAGGGCACAGTAAGCCTTTCTGAAAACCTTGGCTGACATTTACCTTCCCTTGCCTCAGCTCTAGGCTCTGCATTAAAGTCCATGCTTAGTTACAGAAGGCCTTATACAATTTGGTATCATTTCATGTTTTACAGACCATGAGCTGTTGGAAACCACATCTGACATCCTTACATGCACTTCTACCATAACTAGCATAATTTTAGGTACACGACACACACATAAATGATAAATTCCACCAATTTGCTCATTAAATCTTGCAGTACAGTGAGACCTGTATTATGGAAACCAGGACGATTAGCAGACAGAGGGGGTGTGTTCCAAGAGCAGACAACAGAGCGTTTGCATAAAAGAGCAGTGATGGGAAGTAGCGGGCATGCAAGGCAGCATTCTCTAGAACAGTCAGCTCATGAGCGCTCATTACACTCTCTTGAGGAATAAGGTTTTTCTCATATTAAAGGCAGGGCCACAGCCACAAGTCTGAAGCCCTCTGGAGCTACATAAAGAACACTCAGCCAGCCAGGCTACATAAAAAGAGCCTATCTTGGGAGGGAGATGTAGCTCAATCAGTAGAGTGAGGACAAACATGAGGACCTAAGGTCAGACTTCAGCACCCACCTAAAAATGTGGGCATAGTGGCCGAGGTCTGTGATCTCAGTCCTGGGGGTGGAGACAGGCAGATTCAGTGGCTGAGGTCTGTGATCTCAGTCCTGGGAGTAGAGACAGGCAGATTGCTGGAGCTTGCTGGTCCTCAGCCTAGTCTAATAAGTGAGCTTTGGGTTCAGTGAAAAACCCTTTCTGAAAAAATTAAGGTGAAAAATGACGGAGGAAAACAGCCAATGTTGTCTTCTGACCTACCCATGCACACACATGCATATACACAAACCAATGTGCGTGCATATATACACAAATGCATACAAATACATATACACTACAACACACATACACAGAAAGAGAGACAGAGAGACAGAGAAACAGAGACAGAGATCCTCTCTCAAAATAAAACACATACATCGTAGCAAAGCCACCGGATTGTGTTACTATCCCCAAAAGAACCCCTCAACTTTCCATTTCACTTTGCAGAGACATTTCGTCTGCCAGCTAGGAGGCATGCAGGGAAAGTTCTCTAGAACATTTAGTTCACTGCCTCTCCTTATTACACCTTGGTGGAGAAATAATATTTTTCTCTTATTAAATGTAGCTCAGTGACAATAGCTGAGTTGTGAACATTCAGAAAACAGTAAAAAGCTCTCCTGGAGTCTTGAACAAAGCCTGTAATTCTTATAAAGGTTTGCAAAGTGGCATTGAGCTCAAGATAGGCATTGCTGAAATATTAATACCCCAGATCTCTTAAGTAAATAATATCATAGAATATATAACACTGGGATGATAATAAACCCAGGCTAAGTAAATTTTGAGGGGTAAATGTGCAATTGAATTGAAGTGCTTAAAGCCATTATAAGTGCAGTCTATCAAAGAGGGAAATGTGTTTTATTGGTTAGAACCCTTGAGCAATTTCTAAGAGGCAGTGAAGGGCTTTCTTTTTTCTTTTTTTACTTTTTTGATCCTAAACAGTAAGCTATTTCTCATGTTAATGTGTATTTAAGACTTACTGGAAATACTCATAATATGAGCTGAAGACTGATGTCTGGCAGCAGGCGTATTTCTGAAATTGGGTTGGTTTTTACTACTATATTTTTGAAATATGCCTTCATTGGTATTTACAAAACAAATTGCCAGTTCACACAAAGGTTGTTTTTATAAAAGCCAATGAAAACAACCAAGCCGCTAGGAAGAATGTTAAAAAGGGAAATGGACTTTTCATAACCTCACATTATAATTTCTCCTTTTGGACAAAAATGTATTATTTGAATGAGTTTGGAGCTGAAGGGAATTAGTATGTCAAATTATCCCGCCAGGATGTTATGTGTGATCATTTTTATTGCAAGTGAAAAAGCATTAAATACAAGTAAAAAGAAAACATTGCCAGGGAGTTTGGCAGCATCTTAGGAAAATGCGAGTGAAGAAATGGTGGCGGTTGATCAGGGTTCCCCTCCGGCCATGGAACCCGTCACTAGCTCCCAGTTCCCATGGTATCCTGCCCAGTGTTCCTAGTCCAGCTTCTTGTGGCGTTTCTCTGCTCATCCATCTTATCTCCCTCTACCCGAGGAGAACAGCTTCTGTAGTGGCCCCAGGTACGTACAGACTGGGCTTCCTGCCTCCAGCCAACTGCTTCTCATCCACACACATCCTCTCCTAAAGGACTCAGAAAGCAGCTCCCGCCACACCTTGCTGGCACTCGCTGACTTGCCTCCTTTCAGTCAACTTCAGTAGTTGGCACCTTTAACAGTTACCTGTTTGGAACTGTGGCTCTGTAATTTCAGTGTAACCCTCTGAATGCCTGTCCTCTTATGCTAGGGAATCCCCAGACACCCAGGCTCCTAACGCTTCAGGTTTGTTCTCTGCTGACTACAGCATCTAGTAGTGATGGCACATAGCAGTCCTCCCTCCCAGGTAACCAAAAATATACTGACATGTTGCTGTCTTAGCCTTTTACCCATCTTTGGCTTTGAATTTGAAAGTCAGTTGCAGCCTACAAGTCATGGTAATGACTGGAAGATGGTCTGCAAACCTCAGTTACTACTGCAGGGCCATGGTCATACCTCCCCCACCAACATTAAAACCATGCCTGAGCTGGCTTAGGGCATCCAACACAAGAGAAATGCTACCTTGCTTAATGTGTAAGGCTTCGCACATCCCAATCCCAACTCTGTGTTGTGTCCCCGCAGACCATGACCTTGACTGAAGTGGTTCGTCACCCAGACCATAACAAGAGCTAACAACCCTGCTGCATTTCCAAGTCTTCCTCTCTGGTCCATGATCAACTCTTTGGTGTCTTGTTGGCTTCTCCTTTGAAATCGTCTAAAATCTCTGCTCCCAGCACTGTCTCCCTACTGTGCCACAGCCATATTTTGCCCAAGCTACAAAGTAGCCAAGACTATCACAGCGTTGTCTGTTCCTCCTGGCCTGCTACCTCAACCTCTAGTCTCCATAAAGCAGTCACATTAGATCCTCCCAAATGCCGGTTGGGTGTTTCTGGTCTCTCCTGACTGTTTCACCCTGTCACCTGGCCCACTGTAACCACACTGGCCTTTTGGCTGATCCTGAAGCCATCAGAAAACACATGAGTGCTTTGAACCTTGTTTTCCTGTGCCTGGAAGTTATATGAGCAATACTTTCCCAACCCTCCTTCAGGTTGTGCTCTGTGGATGCCCTGCTGGAAGGACAGGACATATACCATGCATTGGATCATTATCTCTCATACTGTTTTCCTGCTACATGAGACCAAGCTCTGCGAGGGCGGGGACTGGTTCGTTCACTGGGGTCTTCCAGCTCCCTATCTAGTATGGATGAACTCAGATTTGTTTGCTTAATGAATGGCTGGTAATGTTCAATGAGAAGGAGATCTTGGTGACAGTATCATTACTATATAGAGTAGCAACTCAATAAATGCATGACAATGGATGGTACACCTAGCCTATATAAATACATAGTTATTTCTAATGTCACTTTATACATAAACTTCAAGCTCAACATACTCACAACTGAACAAGTCTCCCCAAATCCTTATGCTCTGTCTTTGCTGCTATGACTATGTTGCTCAATATCATCGAAATCACCCATGTGACCCCAACATGAAAATGACCAGCAATTCTTGCCTGTTCTTTGCTTCTAACCCTTCAGTTCCATCTCACAATTTCTAACCAGCACGATTTAAATAACCTCACCTCTCTACTTACCTGTCTTCATCCAGCAGTGAATGAATATACAAAACATTTTAACAGTCATCCTATGTCAATCAAGACACATATAAAAATATAAGTCAGTTTTATTCTCTAAGCTGCATCTTGGTAAATGGCTTGTCAGATGATATGGCTTCTTGTTTATTATTCATCAAATTGTTCTACTAATTTCAGAATCATGTGCTGATTTTTAACTGGTATAGTCTTTTTTTTAAAGTTGGTATAGTCTTTTGGTTGGCATGACTTTTACTCCTTAACTGATACACTTGTCTAAGCATGGCGTGTTCCTAAGACCATCCCTGGGAGTATCCACAGCTTCCCCATCGAACCAATAACCAATAATAGAATGTGTGTGTAGTTCTCTATACACAGAGGCCTTATCGGTATTTTTTAATACATTCAAAAGCCTTTCAGTTTTTGCTAAACTTTTAGTATTATATTCAAAGCTTTTGTAGCCCTCATACTGTATGAGATTTGGGCACATATAATTTCTTTATTAGCTTTATTATCAACTAAAGCCATGAAATTCTTGGAATGTTCCATTTTACTAATTTAATTTTTATAAATTTATTTTATATTTGTATTTTAAAATATGAATGTTGTGATGTACAAAATTTGTACTGTATAAATTATAACTAATTTTTACATATTTTGATCACTCTGAATTCCCCGTGTTGGGAACACAATGATACTAGCATCTGGGACTGAACACATGAGACAGAGTATTTCACTGTAGCGGTCTGACAGCAAACCCATTCCTGTACAATTATTGAATAATCAACTAGTATTTCTCTTAGAATTGATAACCTGTTCTGTCTTGTTTCAAACTGTGCTTCTTACGTCTTTGTTTTTATGTATTTTCTCATATTGTTTCATTGTTTAGGTTAGCATAAAGGGTTCATTGCAGCGTGTTCGTACATCTGCGTCACTATAGTTTGCTGCCATTCATGCCCCTCCTCCGCCCCCTCACAGCTGGTCCCCTTCCTTTCCCCGTTATCCCCAACTTCCATTTTCCTAGTACATGTATGCCATCACTTCCTCTATTTCCCACATCTCTTAATCTCTTCCTCACTTCTCATGATCCCCTTTCTGGTTTCATGACCCCCCCCCACACACACATACACACACACACACACACACACACACACACACACACACACACACACACACATTTTAAGCCTAGTTTCCTCACATGAGTGAAAACATGCAATGTTTATTTTTCTTAGTCTAGCTTATTTCCACTTCACATAATGGTTTCCAGTTGCTTCCATCTTCATTTTCCTTTAGGGCTGTATACAATTCCATTGCCTATATCTACCACATTTTCTTTATCTACTCACCTGTTAATAGATGTCTAGGCTAGTTCCCTTCTGTAGCTGTTGTGAGTGGTACAACAATAAACATGGGCATGCAGGTGCCTCTGTAGTACCACTTTTCTCAGCATGATTTGTTGAAGAAGCTTTCTTACAGTGTATGTTTCTGATAGCTTTGTTGAAAATGACATGGCTGTAGCTGTGTGGGTTTGTTTCTAGGTCCTCTATTCTACCCATTGGTCTTCCTGTCTGTCTTTGGGCTGCTACCATGCTGTGTCTGTTGCTTTGACTTAGGAGTGTGATTTGAGATTGGATGCCTCCAGCATTGTCCTCTCTGCTAAGATTCGCTTTGGCTAATTGAAATCTTTTGTGTTCTCATGCGAATTTTGGGATTTGTTTTCTTGTACTGTGAATAATGTCAATGAGACTATGATGTGGATGACATTGGATGTGTAGATTGCTTTTGGCAATACAGCCATTCTCACAGTGTTTATCCTGTTTATCCATGAGCAAGGGAGGTCTTTCCACCTTCCAGTTTCTTCTTCAGTGTATTAAATATTGTAAAGTTCTCACTGTAGAGGTCCCTTACTTGCTTGATTGGAGTTATTCCTAGGTATTTTATTTTTCTGAAGCTGTCAGCAATGCTTTCCACTGAGTTTTTCATTTAATCCATTGGATTTTACATTTCCAATAGTTCTATTTTTTAAATTTCCTTGCTGAATTTTTCTTCTTTGTTGCTGAGTTTTCATCAAAATTGATGATTTTCTCAATAGTTTTTTTCTACTATGTTGTTGACTTTTCCCTCTGGGTCCTGGACTAAATTCATCTGCCTGTTCATTCATCCCTTTTTCAGGTCATTGAGCACTTTTACCAGAAAAACTTTGAAATGGTCATTGATAATGAGACTTGTTTCAGTTTCTGTGAATTCAATAGCTGAGAAATTGTGATCTTTTAGAGGAGTCTTGTTGCATGGCTTCTTTATGTTGATTATATCTTTGTGCTGTGATTTGCACATCTGTTTGTTTGTATATCTCTTCTGGATTTGAGGGAAGACTTTACTAATGGCCAGCTTACTCATGAAGGTGCAATTACTAGTACCATTCTGTGAGAAGGAAATAGACTGTGTCAATGGTAACACTAAACCGTACAAACTATAGAGGCACACTTAAAATCAGTTACAATTTATAATCACCTCACTGGGGTCCCCAAAGCTGGAACAGAAAACTACTGTGGGCTGTGGTGTGACCATAAAAATTATTTAAGGTAACTGTAGAAATAGTAAATAAATGAGAAAAGGTAAGGAGATGTATGACTTAGTTTGGTTACTCTTGCTGTGATGAATCACCATAACCAAAAGCAACTTGTGGAGGAAAGGATTTATTTCTGTCATAGTTTCATATCAGTTCATCTTCAAAAGCAGTGAGGACAGAAACTCACAGGACAGGAACCTGGAGGCAAGAGCTGATGCAGAGGCCATAGAGGGATGCTGCTTACTGGCTTACTCTCCCATGACTTGCCTAACCTGCTGTCTTATAGAACTCTGGACCAGCGGCCCAGGGGTAGCTCCACCCAAAAGGCTAGGCCTTCCCCTGATGATCACTAATTAATAAGATGCCCTTTGGCCTTGTCTCCCCCCTGATCTTATGAAGGCATTTTCTCAGTTGATGTTTCCTCCTCTCTGATGATTATAGCTTGTATCAAGATGACTTAAAACTAGACAGCACAACGTAGAAGGGGGAGAGAAAGAGGAGAAATGAGTTAAAGAAAAAAATATGGGAAAACAAAGATAGAGAAGAGTGTGATGGTGAGGAAGGGAAAAGAACAGGAAATTACCAAGACTTAAAAAGGGGGAAAAAACAATTCAAAAACAAAATTAGATAAATATAAGTATAAAAAAAAAACCACTAAAATTTTAAAAATTAAAAACATAACAAAATATGTTTAATCAAAATACTACAACTTGTAGGAGCAGGAAGGAAGAAACAAAGAGGGTAAAAAAAAGATAAAAAGAAACTAAGATTAAAATATCTTAGTAAATATATAAATTAGTAAATGTGTAAAGAAGTATAATAACATTTGAAAATTTTTTAAATACAATAAAGTAAAAAGTCTGGTAAATATCTAGAATAATTAATTTTTATTGTCAACTAGACATAACCCAGAATCTCCTAGGAAGTGTCTCAATGAGGTTGTCTATGTTGGGTTGGCCTGAGACATGTCTGTTTGGGACTATCGTAAATAAGTTAATTGATGCAGAAATGACCCATCTCACTGTGGGTGGCACCATTCCCTAGGCAAAGGGTCCTGAATGGTATAAGTGGAGAAACATGGCTGACTACAAGCAAAGAAACATGCAGGCGCATATGTACTCGTTGCTCTCTGCTCTTGACTATGGATGTGATGTGGCTAGTTGTTTAAAGTGCCTGCCTTGACTTCCTCACAGTGACGGACTGGGACCTGGAATTATTAGATGAAATAAACTGTTTCCCCCAAGTTGCTGTTTGATGGGGTGTTTTATCAGAGCAACAGAAAAGAAGCTAGAACGATATATTAGAAGAATCAAAGTAGACAGAGAAGCATCTTTCTGGGCCCCTGAAAACTAGCGTTGCCAGTTACATGGATGGCGGTGGGCAGGGTCAGTTAGATTGTGGACTCGTCTTTCCTATGGTTTCTGCTGTTGCTGATTCTGTATTAGGCAAGTACCTGATATCCACGAATGCAGTCTTCACCATGACGGTTCCTCATTGTGTTCCTGGAGCCTCTGCTGGCCCCATTTAGCTTTGCAGTCTGGGGTCGAGCAGATTCTCTCACTTTGTTGAGACCTCAGATACCTCTGGGGTGGCTGTCGTAGTTGGAGGTGTCTCCCAAGTACCTTAGAGAGTGTGAACAGTAGCCATAGCACTGAGATGTGTGCAGGTTGTAAATCTGACTTCATGATAAAGGGATTCAACTATGAGTATCAGGCACACCCTGGGAATTCAGAATTATTGGCTTTATAGCAGTGAGGGACATTAGGTGGCTCCAGAATTCAATCCACCTACCAGTCGCAGGCTCAAGGCTGTCAAACTCCAGGCACTGAAGAGAGAGTTCAGACTGTTAAGTGCTTACCACACATGTACATACACACACACACACACACACACACACACACACACACACACACACGTCCATACTTGCCCTCCAGGGAAATTACAAGTTGATGTAATCCATTTCTAGCCACCACTCCAGCCTAAGCCAGTCTTCTGCCACCTGCATCCTTTAGTGTGTCAGCATCCATCCCTCTTTCTCCCTACAACTACCTCTTGGGCCTCCCCCCTCCCCATTCAGGAACTGAGGCCAGCCAAACTGTCTCACTGACCCATAGATGCTCAGGTCCCCAGGGTAGTTCAGTTTTCAACAATAGAGTCTTAGCTGGTGCCTGGCCACCACCCTCCAGGCCATAGAGTTTAAGAAAAAAAGAGATTCATTTTAATTTCTAAAATGTATTGATATTATACATAGGTGTATGGTACGTGTGTATGAATGCAGCTACACATAAGGTTAGAGAACGACTTTCAGGAGCCGATTCTCTCCTACCATGTGGCTTCCAGAGACTGAACTCAGGTTGTCAGGCTTGGCAGCAAGTGGTCTCACCAGTTGAGCTACCTCCTAAGTCTGAAAGGGATTTCTAGCCAGCACTCCCCCAACTGGTAGAGGAACCACTGTTATCATCAAAACCTGCCGCTGGATTTGAGGCTCCTGGGGACTGTGCGCTTGTCCTGAGGGCAGAACCGCCAGCTTCTGTGTGGCCCACATGTTAGAAGTCGCTTTGGCTTCGCCCCTCTGTGCCAGGAACCTGTAAAGCTGCAGCTGTTCAGCTTGACCTTCTGCCTCCCGTGTCCTCTTCGTCCCCTGCTACTTCAGAGCATCCTTCCACTTCCTTCATGGATTTCTGAAGCCTTCTTCAGTCTCCCTCCTTGGCTAAATCCTTGTCTGACTTTCTCCTTGAGTTCACTCAGAGGTAGCCTCCAGCCACTCACTGCCTGACGCAGAAGCCTCAACTTCTGTCATGGTTGATTTGATTAGTTTCACGTGGACAGCCAATTTATATTTCTTTCTGGTAAAACTAAAGGTATTGCAATTTTGTTAGACTGTTTTCGTAAATTAAGTCTGTTTATTTCTGCTTGTGTATGCTCCGCATCTCTCAGCTCAGGGCTCTGCGCTTCTCAAGAAATGCTCGAGGCTTGCAGGTCCGCACTCTGTGTTTGCATCTTCAGCATTCTAGATATGCAATGAATCTCCAGCCTTCCTGTCCCCACACTAGTCTTTTATGGAACCCCACATTTCTCTGTAACCACTGATACAGGGTGGAATATAACAGGTGCGTTCCTGACTCTACCGGCTCAACAGAAACCATTTTGCTAGCTTTGGAATCTTGAATTTTACCTATTAGATCTGATTTTAGATATGATTAGAAGCAGTTGGGGTTTTATCAGGGACAGTTAATATGTCGCTGCTTTGACATGTTTCCAAGATGTTGCTTTGCCAAAGTTAAAACTGCATAAACATGCAATGTGTCGATACACATACAAATGGTGTCTTAGGGTTTTTATTACTGGAAGAGACGCCAGGATCATGGCAGCTCTTATGAAGGAAAACATTTCACTGGGGCTGGCTTACAAGTCAGAGGTTTAGTCCATTGTCATCATGGTGGGATTCAGGCAGACATGGTGCTGGAGAAGGAGCTGGGAGTTATACATCTGAATCAGCAAGCAACAGGAATAAAGAGTGAGCTACTAGGCCTGGCTTGAGCTTCTGAAAATTCAAAGGCCACCCCTCAGTGACATACTTCCTCCAACAAGGACTACACCTACTCTAACAAGACCACACCTCCTATTAATACCGCTCTCTATGGGCCTATAGGGACCATTTTTATTCAAAACACCACAGATGGTAATGCAGAAGCTCATTCGAGAGCCCCTTTCCTGATAAGGCTTGCCTACATAATAAATTACGTTAAAAGTTCTGGTGATTTGTTTTAATTTTCCAACCACTTTATTGATACATTTGTTTTCCAATCACTTTGTTGGTATGCCTGTTTTCTGATCACTTATTAATATGCTTGTTTTCTAAACACTTTATTGATCTACATTGATAAAAAAATATTTCAACTGCTTTAATGAGGAACTGATTTGCAATGCCCTTTCAGTTTCCTTGGTCAGTTGCACATTTGACTTACTAGAAACTCAAGCTTCAGAAAAACACAACACCCACTTTGATATTTTTTGGAAGAGTTTTGCCTGCCCAGCTTCAGCATCACCAACACTGAGCTCCATTCCTGTCACTAGTAACAAGTCAAATTTTATGCCAACATCATTGATGTTATTTTAGAAATATAAATCATTGATCTTGCAGTGCTTTTTATATTCTAAGACAAAATCTCACTGTGTTGCCCAGGCTGGCCTCACACTTATGATCCTCCTGCCTCTGCATACCCTTCTTTCTCAGAGATTACTTGCTAATCTTCTTGTCATTCTTGAAGCCATGAACCAAATCCACTTAGTACATGAAACTATTGCTGACATCTCACATTGGTGACCATTTTGTCATGTTCCACATTTATAAATAATCACAGTTATGGCTACCATACTTCTTAGAGGCATTATACAGGGTGTCCTCTTCCTTGACTGTGGACTTCTCATAGATAAGGACTAAATAATGTGATCTTTGGGTACCCTGTCCAGAATACAATGTTTTAAATATATTGTCTTAACTGGAGGAAGGAAAAAGAAAATACAGGGGTTCTTCAAGTCATTTTTACCAAAATTAATCTCCTCTAAACTATATTATTTCTTTTATCCATTATTTTTATTAAGTTAAAATAAATATTATATGCTTATTTTTATAATGTTGGTATATTATGAACCCTATAATATACTATTAAGATGAAGACACAAAACATTCATTCAGAACCTGTGCAAGATAGACTCTACCATAGGTTACTCCATGCTTTCCGAGCAAATACATACTGCTCTGAGAGTTAACACTGCTCTGACTTCTGGTACCATACAAATGATTTACTTGTTCTTGAATGTTCCATAAATGGGCTGATACATAATATGTTCTTTTGTTCAATGCTAGGTCTATGGACTCATGCATGTTTCTGCATGAATAACTAGTATATTCTTTTGTACTCTGTGTATAAATGCCTTGACATTTTACATGCAATCTCTTCATGTGGCCCTTGGGTTATCTCTATG
>CABHPQ010149401.1:0-10851 GCA_902168405.1 Peromyscus aztecus | reverse complement strand
CTCTGGGTGTTAAATCAACAGTGGTCATCTTGGGGATCCAGGTTCAGGCTCCTCTGGGTCAGGGCGCCACTGTGCATGTCACAGCTTTTTTTTTTTTTTTACTTAAGGCTTAGCCTGTTCATCTGGCATGTGGGCCTTATCTGCCTCAGCTGGATCTTGAGGAAGATTAATTCCCAATTTTCTGAGAAACTACCATACTGATTTCCAAAGTGGCTGTAGAAGTTTGCACTCCCACTAACAGTGTAGGAGTGTTCCCCTTGTTTCACATCCTGTCCAACATAAGCTGTCATCAGTGTTTTTAATCTTAGCCATTTTGACAGGTGTAAGATGGTATCTCAGAGTTGTTTAGATTTGCATTTCCATGATGACTAAGGATGTTGAGCAATTCCTCAAAAATCTTTCAACCCTTTTTGATTCTTCTTATTTTGAGAATTCTCTGTTTATCTCTGTAGCCCATTTTTTAATTGGATTATTTGGTATTTTGATATCTAGTTTCTTGAGTTCTTTACATTTTTAGAGACCAGCCCTCTGTCAGATATGGGGTTGGTAAAGATCATTCCCATTGTGTTAGCTGTCATTTTATCTTATTTACCATGTCATTTGCCTTACAGAAGATTCTCAGTTTCAGGAAGTCCCATTATAAATGTTTGCTCTCAGTGTCTCTGCTACTGGTGTTATATTTAGGAAGTAGTCTCCTGTGCCAACGCATTCAACACTACCTCCTACTTTCTCTTCTATCAAGTTCAGTGTAACTGGATTTATGTTGAGGTCTTTGATCCACTTAGACTTCAATTTTGTGCATGGTGATAGATATGGATGTATTTGGAATCTTCAACATGTTGACATCCAGTTGTGCTAGCACCGTTTGTTGAAGATGCTTTCTTTTTTTCTATTGTACAGTTTTGACTTCTTTATCAAAATCAGGTGTTCATAGGTGTACGGATTAACATCAGCATCTTCAATTCTATTCCATTGGTCCACATGTCGGTTTTTATGCCAGTACTATGCAGTTTTTGTTACTATCGTTCTGTAGTAGAGCTTGATGTCAGGGATGGCGATGCCTACAGAGGGGCTTGGACCTGCCTCTACTGAATAGACCAGGCTCCCCATGGGAGACCTTGCCTTGGGGGAAGAGGGAATGGGGAGTGTGTTGGGGGATAGGCTGGAGGGGTGGAAGGAGGGAAGAGAGGGGAAATTGTGGTTGGTATGTAAAAATGAATAAAAAATTCCTTAATTAAAAAAATAAAACATTCCATGGCCATTTCACCCTGAATACATTTATTCAACCTCAAAGCTTTCCTTTCAACAAGTTTCCATCATTAATAACAAATTATTTTCTACTAGATACCACTTTTAAATTTCATTGAGAATTTCTATACAGGTAAATTATAAACAGAGGTCTACAATTCTTCTAGTTCCATCCATTTGTCTTACAAGCTTTTAGATTATAAATGCAGTGGTAAGATTTTTAAACCTAAGAACTATATTTTATAAATCATGTTCCTTCAAAAACATGAAACACAGTGTCAAAATATTTTTATTTCAAAATCTACAAAACCTCATATATTTTCTTTTTTGTTTGTTTGTTTGTTTGTTTGTTTGTTAGTGGTAGCAGCCCCTGATGTGGATCTAGGGAGAGCCCACAACACACCAGGAGGGAAGGCAAGGAGCCAACCAGCTGTACAAAGAAACTTAAAAAAGTGGCTAACTCCTGTGATTTGGGGAATCCCCCCAAAAACCTATGAAGTTTGCTATAAAAAAGGCTGCAACAAAAACTTAGCCAGCACATAAGGGATTCCAGCCCACGTAGGTGGATACTCCAGCCATGTGCATGAGCTTAGGCATGAGCTGGGGCCTGCAAGGCCACAGGTAAATGGCTTTTTCATGAATTCATGCCCCATAAATTAGGCACCAGATGTTGTTCAAATCTTAGATAGTATTTAATAAAAAATACAGAGACAGATATCAGTGTGAAAGCTGAAAGATCAGAGAAGCAGAACAGTCAGCCACTTGTTCTTATTTCTATGAAACTCTCAGCCTAAAGAGAATGAGTTCCAGTTTCCTCATGCCTTATATACCTCTCTCTGCCCTGCCATATCACTTCCTGGGATTAAAGGCATGTGTGTTTCCCAAGCAAAGGCATGAGATCTCAAGCAGTGGGATTAAAGGTATATGCTACCACTGTCTGAACTTTATGCTTAATCTAGTGGCTGGCTTTGTCTTCTGATCCCCAGGCAAGTTTATTAGAATACACAATATATCACCACATAATAGAGTGTCACTGGATATATCAAGCACAGACTAGAGTAGGAACCATGTTCAGAAATTGTTGGTGAGCACCAACACAAAATGGATTGCATGTGTTTCTTGAGGTTCTCGTTTTGTTTTGACGTTTATTGACTTATGACTAGTTTCTTGATTGTTTATTTTTTATTTTTGCTTTTTTAATTTTTGTCACATCGAGGAAGAGAGAGAAGAAAGAGGAAGGAGATAAAGCACAGGGTAGAGAGTGAGGAAAATATGGGAGAAGGAGGAGGGGAAAGAATATGATCCAACTATCATGAATTAAGTTTTTCTAGAGAAATACAACTTACTAAATGAACATAAAGTTTATTTTATTATTGAATGAATGCAAAGTAGACTTTTTATTTCTTCTCACATGCATGCTCTGTGCCTCAAGACAACCTTGTGCAATCACCCCCACCCCACACCCCATCTCCTCTCTCTGTATTTATGTGTGTGTGTGTGTGTGTGTGTGTGTGTGTGTGTGTGTATGACAAGAAAGTGAGAAGTGAGAAGGGGGTTTGTAGAATGGCTTAAAGACTGTGTTCCAGCTATTACAACAATGGCTAACTACGGAAAGTCCAAGAATCGAGTAGTTGTTCAGTCTTCAAGTCTGGATGCAGCAGGTTTTCCATATATATCATAATCCTGAAGAAATAGGCTCTATTGCCAGTGAAGGGATTGACTTGCCAGCCAGAATGAAACCAAACAGGTAAATAGCAAAAGCTTCCTTTTTCCAAGTCTTTTACAGAGGCTGCCAGCAGAAGGTGCCACACTAAAGATAGATCTTCCCACCTCAAAAGATATGGATTAAAAGTGAGTCTTCTCACTTCAAATGATTTAATTAAAAGAAATCCCCCAAAGGTGTATCCAGCTGCTTGGGTTTTAGTTAATTTTAGATGTAGTCAAGTTGACAACCAAGAACGGCCATCATGTGTTGTGTGAAGGAATTTTTAAATAATAAATAAATAAGAAACGAAACTAGTCAGTGGCTTGTTTTCCAACAATGACCCTTTAAAATACATGTAGAGTAGTCAAGGGCTTGCAGAACAGTAGAATATCCAGAGAAGATCAAAGCACCTCCTATGTTCAGTATCTAATATCTAGTTTTTACTGCTTGTACTTATTTAGGTTTGGGGCATAGTTAAGTGGATCTTTGCCTTTGTTCTCTAAGGCTTGCTTTGTGCCTCAAGGCAGACTCCTGTGATGACCCACATCTCAGTAGCTTCCTTCCTATCATAAGTCCCACTCTTGACCTTTGTAGTATGCTGCTATTCTGGTAGATGTTCCCATTAAAATCACTTCATACCTGCCTCCCCACTTCCTACCACAAATGGCCAATATAAATGAAAATGAAGAGTTAAAAAAAGAAGAAAGTTGATGTGGATAAGATTAATAAATTAACAAAAGAATTGTTGTTGCAACCAAAGAGAATGAAGAATAATGTAGTAAAATCTGTAGCTATTCAAATAAAAGTAAAAATAAAGTTAAAAATACTAAAACATATTCTTATTTGTGTATATTGTATACTTACATATAATCCATAACAAAAATAATCAAAATTAATTTTAATTGAATTTAGAAGTCTGAAACATAACAAAAAATGATTTGCCAATGTAAGACTATCATTTCAATATTTATATATTTCTGTTTAAATATGGTATGGCAATTTTGGTTTGAATATGGCTATATAAGTTTGAATGTATTTATAAAATTAAGCATGCTTCTTCATTTCACAAAATTATCAGCATTTTATTTTAACATATTTTTATGAAAAATTTAAACTCTAAGTGATGGATTTTCCATCCATAACCATTTTATTGATGAATACATTAAGAACTAAAGAGTTATTTACTTTTTATTGACTCTTAGTCAAGCTATAGATTTTTGCTAAATGGTCCAGACCATTTCTAATAATTATATGGATATTATTATATGATTTAACTGAAAATTGTTAACTTAGTAACTCATGGTCTTCCAGTACATTTGCCCTAAAGATTTCAGATAAAGAGCTATGTCTTAGCTGCCTACTCTTACAATGTTCACAATACAGAGCTTATTATTCATTTCACATTAATTTTTACTGTGAGTCATATACCTGGGTGTTAAATCCACTTCTTTCTTTCAAAGTTTCCTTGTACTAAATGACTCTTATTTCCCTTTCCTTAACAAGGATCAAGGGCATAATTTGTGGTAGGCTCTTATGCAATAATAAGATACATATATATTCATGGAACATCTAAAGTAGAATGTAAATATAAAATGAGTTGGTTTTATTTAAAAGTTGCAATTGTCTTTATGTATTTTGGAAATCAGGGCTCTGTCATATGTGGGATTGGTGAATATCTTTTCCCATTCTGTTTGTCCTTTTGACTATGTGCTTTGCCTTACAAAAACTTTCCAGTTTCATGAGGTCCCATTTACCAATTGTTGATGTTAGTGCCTATGGGATTGGTGTTCTGTTCAGTAAGTTGTCTCCTGTGCCAGTGTGTTCAAAGCTATTCTCCACTTTCTTTTCTATCAGGTTTAGGGTATTGGTTTTATGTTGAGGTCTTTGTTCCACTTGGACTTGAGTTTTGTGCAGAATGATAGATATGGATCTATTTGCGTTCTTCTACATGCTGACATATTCTTAGACAAGCAACCTTTGTTGAAGATGCTTTCTTTTTTCCATTCTATATTTATGACTTCTTTATAAAAGATCAGGTGTTCATAGGTATGTAGATTTATATCTGTGTCTTTGATTCAGTCCCACTGATCAACCTATCTGTTTTTAATGCCAGTACCATGAAGCTTTTATTTTTATTGCATAGAATTGGGGGCATCTATAATTTGGTAGTAATTCTTGTAGGGTAACTGGATAAATTAATGGTGGTTTCCTAATAACTATGGGCAGCTCCTCTTCCATCTCATAATGCAATGGTGATGTAGGTTCTGTCAACAATGGGGAAACTCATCCACATAGCAATTAAAAGACTTAATGCCTGTTGTTAAAAATCATACTGCTCTGAATGACAGGGCTTGGAACTTTATCTCAGGTAAAAGAAAGTACAAGGTGAGTCTAATGTACAGGAACAGAAGGACAGAAAGGGAAATTAAAGCCATATGTGAAAAGCAGAACAATAAATGCATGGGGACATGATTTGCTACAGAAATGGAAAACATAGATTAGCATTCCTCTAATATTAGAAACAAACCATAAAATAAAGAATGCATCTGGGAGAAATATTAAAAGGTGTTATCAAGAACAGTTACTAACTATTCAATTGTACATAATGAAGACACCTACAGCTGGTGGTCTTTCAAAGGTATCAACAACCCTACCTTTCAAAAGGTTAACTGACAAGAGCTAGCTGGATCTGGATGGATCAATGGACTTTGACATCAGAAAAATTACAGACACAGGGACAGCTGGTACAAGAGCAACTAAATGTTCAACATAGTGAAGAATTGACCAGTCCTTGGAATTCTCCTATATTTGTCATTAAAATCAAATCTTGAAAATGGAGAATGCTAACAGATTTGAGATCTATAAATAAGGTTATGCAGCCAATGGGATCTTTACAGCCTGGAATTCCCTTGCTTTCTTTATTACCTAAGGGATACTCTGTTATAGTGATGGATTTAAAATACTGCTTTTGTTACAATACTTTTACAAGAACAGGATAGAGAAAAATTTGCCTTCAGAGTACCTACTTATATTAATTCAAACCTGTTAAAAGTTATCAGTACAAAGTTCTTCAACAAATGTTAAATTGTCCCACTTTGTGTCAATATATTGTACAAGTCATTGAAATAATTTGTAAATAGTTTCCTCAATCTACAAATTTACCATTATATGGAAGATGTCATACTATTTGATTCAGATGCAGATATCTTAGAAAAAAATTGAAGAGATAAAAAAATTTACCTTGTTGGGGTTACCAATTACTCCTGAAAAAATACAAAGAGGAGATTCTATTAATTACCTAGGATATAAGATAGGTTTGCAAAAAACTCAATCACAGAAAGCACAAAGGAGGAGAGATCAATTGCAGACTCTTAATGACTTTTAAATTATTAACTGGCTAATGCCTACAACTGGATTAACAACTCAAGAACTAAGTAATTTTTTTTTCAAATCATACAAGGTCATAAGGACTTAAATAGTGCAAAGAAATTATAGCTGAGGCTAAGAGAGAATTGAATTTAGTAGAAGAGAAATTATAGGATACACATGAGAATTGCCTGGATCCAGAGCTTGATTGTATCCTGGTCATACTACCTTCTATGCATCCTCCTACAGTAAAATGCCCAACCTTAGCTTGGCTTATTTCTATCCAGCTATTCCTAACTTAAATTATCCCATTTATCTTTTGCCTCTGGGTTTTTCTATTTCTATTTCTGTATAACTTTTCTTTCCTTCTTATTTCATGTCTGGCTATGTAGCTGGGTGGCTGGCCCTTTCTTTTTTTGCTCCTTGATCTCTCTTGCTTTCCAATCCCTCTTTTCCTTCTTCTATTTACTCTCTCTGCCTGCCAGCCCCACCTGTCCTTTCTTCTGACTTACTATTAGTTGTTCATCTCTTTATTAGACCAATCAGATATTTTAGAGAGGCAATGTAACACAGCTTCATGGAGTTAAACAGATGCAACATAAAAAGAATGCAATGCATCTTTGTATCATTAAACAAATGTTCCACAACACAAACAAATGTAACATATCTTCAAATAATATTCTACAAAAAGCCAGCTTTAATTTTTATTTGAATTGGAATTATTAAAAAAACCATTTGCTTTATATGTCTGCAGAAAATAGCAGAAAAGAAGTATTGGGAAGATTTATGAATTTTTATCTTATTGGAAGTTTGCTATATTACTAGGGCAATTTACTCTTTTGGGGGGACATTTTTTTTCTTGATGATTTGTCCTATTTTTTTCTGATGTCTCATTTGTTCATTGGTCTTCAGATTCCTGAGTTGGATGCTTTTATTCTCCTGGAAAGACAGAACCAAAAACCCTTCCCAATCCCAAGTTTGGGAAGTTTCCTTTTGGGGGGGGCAGGTTATATGTGATCAAATGAAAGACATTATTTAATGGTCATGCTGTTTGATGAACTATCACTTCTTCTAATCAAGAGTTCTCTCCTGTTTGAATCTCATTTTTATTCATCTTGATGGTATCTATAGCTCTTCTTCTCCCATGGAAACGAAAGCAAAACCTCTTTCCCAGTGTAAGATATATTCTGGTTTTCATTCTGAGGTCAACACATTTTTAAAGTACACAGACTGATTTAATTCAACAGTTTTCTTTTTGTACTATCTAATGTGTATCTGTAGCTGTCATTCTTTTCTCATTAGCATTTAAAAACTTTAAAGTTAATAAAGCATTGTACAATCTATTTCTGGGGTCTTTATTATCCCTATCTGTTATCATATCTTTCAAAGTGCAATTAGATATTTCTATAACTGCTTGTCCTGTAGTATTATGTGCTATGCCTGTAATATAGTTTATGTTGTAATATGCAGAAAGAAAGAAAGCTTCATTTTACTAGAGACATATATTGAAGCATTATCAATATTAATTTGTAAAGGTATTGCCATAATGACCATGACTTCTAGTAAATGTGCCATTACAGAATCAACCTTTTCATAAATCAAAGCAGTTGCCCAATGAAATCTTAAATATGTATCTATGGTATGGTGCACATACTTTAATTTTCCTAGCTCTGAAAAATGAAACACATTCAAATTTCATTTCTTTGAGTACTCTTTGGGTTATTTCTTTCAGGTACTGGAGTTTGGTTATACAAAGAACAATTAGGGCATTTCCTTAAGAATTTCTTGGTTTATTGTCAGGTGACAGAAAAATCTTTCTTCAAACCTTTGCTATTAACATTGTGTTTCTTATAAAAAAAATTAAGGGATGATTCTATTGCCACTAATCTCATAATCTTTTGGTTTTATTTTGAATCTTTAAAATTTTTCTTAAGGTATAAATATTATCTCAAATTTTATAAAATTGTTATGTTTCTATATATAAAATTTCTTTAGTAATATGAATGATCATACAGAGCAATAACTAATTCTTGAAATAAGCTGCATCTAGCTTCCTGTACATGATTGTGGACTTGAATCTGAAAAAAGGAAATAGTAACTAAGTTTGTATATCCCAGACTTATGAAACAGTTGTGGCCCTTTAACCTTTGGAGATCTTCTGCATATGACATTCAAAATATTTAAGTTTACAGTGACCATTCCTAGTAGTGAACTTTGAGGTCTCCAAGAAGGTAATGTGTCCCTACAAAGACAATTTCATCTGAATTGTGATAACACCATTAAGCTGACAATACTACCCAAAGATCAGCTATGGACTATAAACTGCTCATCATTTACAGAAGACTGTCCAGCTAGGACTTCAGATAAGCCCTACACTTTTCCATCACACTGAGTCTGGACAACAGCTAGCTCTCTCAGGACTTGACCACTATCTAAGTTTTCTCAGGATCCCCCAAATATGCCATCTACCCCAGACAGTAGAAAGTAATTTTAAGAACATGACATTCTCAAGAATGTTTTTTGGTCATTCAGTGGACTATGATATTTATCATCATTTATGGGAGTAGGTTTCAAGTTGTTGTGGGTCATGGTAAGGGAAGAAACTAAACAAAGGAAGTTAAATTAAAAGATCTCTTTTTGAGAAAAGGGGGGCATAGGGGAAAAGGGTAGATTATTGGATCTACTTTTAAATTAAAAGTCAACTATTAATCTCAAATATTTTATATTGGTATGAATTTTTACATATTGCTAAAAATTGAAGGATTTTTGTTAGAATATACTGTATGTGTATGTGTGTGTGTTTGTGTTTTTGTGTGTGTGTGTGTGTGTGTGTGTGTATGTTTCTACTCTTAGTTAAGGTATTGTGCATATGTAGCTCATTTTAAAATGTAATGTAAAGTTCTAGTCCTTGAAAAGTATTATTACAAACTATTTAGGATAATTAAAAATGCAGGTTAGTAATTAGTCATCTATAACAATCAAATCTGTGGCCATGTTAGGTATGTTTTCAAAGTCAAACAGAGATATGTTTTTGACAGATATATGTTCTTCAAATACTTAAGAGACCTACACAACATGGCATTTAAGCTGTTTTAATAACATAAGGCTTTTCATGACAGTGAGATGAACCTCACCCTGACAGCACCAATATACTGCACAGAACATGATGGGCACTGAAGAACCTCCACATGGAGTTTGCTTTCATTGTGGCAAATTTAGGCACTGGAAAGAAATTGTCTTTGCCTCGACTGCTGACAGTATGCTGTCTAAACTGGACAAGCAGAACACAAAAGATGGTGACTGCCAAATTTTTCCAAGACAAAGTAGGACAGTCCTCCAAAGTTCCTTTTTCAGAAAAAAAAAAGTCTTTCAGATATTCTAGGCACATAGCCTGGAGATGGATGCTCCAAATTTGCAGATGAACCTTGAGTGAATGGTCAGCCACCCAGATGTCTCTGTCATTTCTATAGTTTTGTAAGTTGTTCGTACTTCCTCTTTACTCAGGTAATAGTATGTCCTTCCTGAGTCTTTGATGGTGTTGATAGTTATGGCTATAGCTTTCCTTGTTATCAAATTCAGAAAAGAAACTAACAAAAGATATGCAAATTGTATATGTTTAAGAGACATAATAGCTTAAGTTGTTTATCTAAGAAAATGTTTTAAGGTCTAAAAAGATATTTCTAGGTTGGTAACACAAGTTATGGTAGAAAGTAAATTAGGTACAAAACTTTGGACTCACCAAACAGGATAGATAATAGAGTATTTTCTCTGAATTTACCAAATACAAATGGACTGGACATTGTGAATGTGATTCTTACTGAGTAATTGTTCTTAATGTTCACACTTTTACTATGTTAGAGTTAAAATCCTTTCCTTTTTTACTTAGACAAAAAAGGGGAAATGTTGCATGATATTGGTTCACATAGTCTGAGACTGTCAATAAAGTGTACTTTGAATCAGAGGATAGGGTCACTAATTGACTGACCCGAATTAGTCATAGAGGTTTTGGAGTACCCAGGATATGTACAGAGAAACACAGGAAGTAGGGAGGAGCTTAGAGAAATTCATGGGCTTTTTTGTATCTGGGAAGGAAAGACAAAGGAGGTCACCAGTTGCTTCTCTGTCACTTCTCTGATCAATCTGGTTTTTACCCTGGTATCTGTCTCCAGAGTCTTATTAATAACAAAGAATGTAGATAATCTCTTCACTTAATGTATCATATTCATGTAAGTTTGTGTTTGGGTTAATGAAAAATAGAAACTGGAAATCCTGATAGTAAGAATAGAAAGGGTTCCAAAATATTGAGTTTCCAGTGAGTTAACAGCAATTTTATCTGGAGGAATTCTTTACCATTTTTATACTGTTTTGATCCTTTCTTTTCCAATGAGAAAGACTCGAGATTGCTTAAACAATCAGGAAAAGGAACTTTTTGATGAAAAGTAGTTTGGAAAGAGGATATAGATGACCAGAGAACTTTACTTAAGCACACACACACACACACACACACACACACACACACACACACACGCACG
>CABHPQ010149400.1:0-20712 GCA_902168405.1 Peromyscus aztecus | reverse complement strand
CTCTCTCTCTCTCTCTCTCTCTCTCTCTCTCTCTCTCTGCTTTCTTTCATTCAACATACTTTTCTTGGTAATATTTCAAAAGTGGTCGATGGTGTTAGCGGTGGGATGTGTGAGGGCATGGGTTCAGTCCCCAGTCCCTCCTCTTCCCTGAAATCCAGTTTTCTGAATATGTTATGTCTGTGAACTGTGTTTTGTTGTTTTATGTGTCTATTCTAATGTTGGTAACTCTCTTGACTTTCATAGCTTTCTGATACTATTTGGAACCTTGTATTGATCAGTAGTCCTCCAACTTTAAGTTATATTTATTTATTTAAGATTTTTTAAGGCTTTAGGCTAATTTAAGTTTCTTTCTTTTTTAATTTTATGTATCTGGGTGTTTTGCTTGCCTGTAAGTCTGTGTACCATATTCATGCAGTGTCCATGGAGGCCATAAGAGAGCGTTCGATCCCCTGGGACTGGAGTTATAGACAGTTGTGAGCTGCCATAGGGGTGCTGGGAATTGAACCTGGATCTTCTGGAAGGGCAGCCAGTGCTACTGACTAATACAAACAGTTTTAAGCAAATACACAATTACTTATTGCAATGTGTCATTTTAAAAATAAAAACTATTCTTGAATGTTAAGATGTACTTCGGCTGGTATGCTGATGCAGTGGGAACTGTCAGATACCCCTTCAGGTCTGAAGCACCAGAGTCTCTTTCCAAGGATTGCCCTTGTTTTACAAATTGGCTTACGCTCACATTCCCTCCACAGGAGCAATGTACATATACAGGCTGGTTGGTGAGGCCTGGCCCTTTGCAGGACCAAATGGCTTCCAGAGCCCCTGGCGACATCAACAGGGCCTCTGTTGTATAGTTCATCCCTCTCCCATCCAGTCCCTGCTGTGGTCACTCCCGCAGGTGTGGTTCTGAGAGTTAGTCCCAGGACATGTGCTTGGAATCAAGTCTGAGACAGATGCTTGGTTCCTACTCAGCCTGCAAATAGCGCAAGGTCAACCCAGGAGGCTCAGGGATGAGAGGCAGGGAAAGCAGCCAAGTGACTGTTGCTCACAGTCAAAGGAGATGACCTCATAGAGGTGAGTTCCTTCCGCATGTGAAATCGTGAAAGTACTCTCACCTTGGGTGGAGCAGGAAGCGCTTGGCAACCTTCTGCCTCTTCCGCCTCTTCTGTGTGGCAGAGTGGGGAGAGGAGGAAAGGGTGGTTGGAAACAGGGTGTTCTGGGGCTGCAGGGGAACCCTGGTGAGAGGTGGAGAAACTAGCAAGCTACCTTCTCTCAAACCCTGTCCAGTGTGGTGGAATGCAATCTGGAAAGGAAGAGCAAATGGGACCCAAACAGCTCTCTGCTGAGTCTCTTTCCAAGGATTCAAGTGTGTTTATTCATCTGTTGATGCTGAGGAAACCTGAGTGGTCGGAATAGACATGTGGGCCAGTTCGGTCTCAGGAATGCATTTCCTAACTGCTCTTCCCAAAAGCATTCGCTAATGTTCAGGTTCAGTCTTGACATGGATCCTGTCCTACAGTGTCTGTAAAACATGTGCTGCATGGATTCCCCCTACACACACACAAATATTTTTAAACTTAGAATAATATTTGTTATTTTTATCATGATTATTACTGTTACTATTGAATTGGGATTTCATTATACAGTCCTGTCTGGCCATCATGGAACTCACTCTGAAGACCAGGTCCTCCTCAAAGGTATGCTCTCCCGCCTCTGCCCATGCAGGTGTTAGGATTGCAGGTGCAGGGCTACATCATTGGCTAGATTATTTATTAATCATTAATTATTATTAACTAAATTATTATTAATGTTAGATTGCCTTGCATAAGCTTCACCTTATACAAGGTGAAGACAAACTCATACAAGTTACAAATGTAATTATAAAATAGTATTAATATTGTAATTAGAATATGAAGTCGTTTTGTTTAAATACTCTCACTTGACCTTTATATTAATTTATGCAGAAGGATTTAGCAGAGGAGAAAACCAAAGTCCAAAGAAGCAAGTGGCTTCGTAGCTCTTGGTCTCATAGGTAACACTGGGATATAAGTCTTTTAGTATACGGATAAACTTGGGTTTAAACTTGGGTTTATCTACTAAAGCAGGCATATATGTACATATACATATACAAATACATATACATACACACATACACATATATACATATATAATACACACACACACACATATATACCCATCGGTACTATTTCTATATCTTATAACATGAGCAGAGCTTGCTTTTCATGTACCCATACAGAAATACATCCGACTATGGTAGCTCACACCTGTAATCCTAGCACTGAGGCTGATCATTCCAAATTTGAAGCCAGCCTGGGTTACCTGGTGAGATCAGGCCTGCCCAAGCTGTCACTGTATGAAACCCATTATTTTGTACAATGAACACAAAAGGGTTTACTTTTCAGAGGCCTCACGCAGAAACTCTTTCCTCTGTGTAAGTCTGGAAGTTTGCCTGTGATGTTGCGGGCCACCTACTGTCTCTGGGAAACACCCATCTCAAGACTTTCTAATAAAGTGTAATGAAGAAGTGATCTTCCCATTGCATCAAGTGAGTGGGAAATTGGCAGTCATTATGATTCCCAGACTTGCCCGACTGGCTTGCTGTGGGATGCCCAGAATCACACACATCCCTGACGACAGCCTAGAGAGGGTTTACCAGCAGAACCACTTTATGATGCGGGAGGATGTGTTACTCAAGGAGAGGTGCGGGGAGGAGGAATCTATGAGGTGAGGCCTGGACGCATTCCAGCTATCAGTTACACAGGCCCAGAAGGTTCTAGAAGGAATGAGTATGAAACTAGGTCTCACAGGCCTGTTACACGTAGGTCTCACTATACCGGTAGATGAGGACATTTCCCTGTCTTTGCTCCAAATGTGGAAACAAGGGTGGGGCAGCTGATTTGCCTAAGAAGTGGAAGCCCCGAGTCCAGTCAGGTCTTTCAGAATGCTGATCTTTCTTTTTCTTTTTTCTTTTCTTTTCTTTCTTTCTTTTTTTTTTTTTTAAAGATTTATTTATTTATTACGTATACAGAGGAGGGTGCCAGAACTCATTATAGATGGTTGTGAGCTACCATGTGTTTGCTGGGAATTGAATTCATGACCTCTGGAAGAGCAGTTGGTGCTCTTAACCTCTGAGCCATCTCTCCAGCCCCTAATCTTTCATTTTTATCAGTGTATGGTGATATTTTATTTGTACTGAAATGTGATTTTATTTGTATGTTAATAAATAAAGTTGCCTGGGGGTCAGAGCTAATAGCAAGCCATAGCAGAAGCTGGGCGGTGGTGGTGCATGCCTTTAATCTCAGCCCTTGGGAGGCAGAGCTAGGCGGATCTCTGTGTGTTCAAGGATACAGCCAGCATGGAGACACATGCCTTTAATATCAATACCAACCATAGAAGACCTGGAGGTCTGTATAGACAAGCAGTGACGAGGAGTTCATGTGGTTGGGTTTACAACCAATGAGAAGGCAGAACAGTCAATAAAAAGACAAGATACACAGGAAGTAGGTCTCTTGCTGAGGGGAAGGACAGCAGCAGCAGTAAAGGGTAAGAAAGAGTTTTTAGCTCTTAGCTACTGCTCTGACCTCTTGGGCTCTCAACTCTGCATTTGGCTCTGTGTTTCTATTTTAATAAGACGGTTACATCTACATCAGTGTGCTGTACTGAACATACAGCTTGGCAGGATGGTGTCTTGTTGCTAGAATTTTCCTGTCTGGCCACTTGGCCAATCAGTGTTTTATTTATTGACCAATCAGAGCAATTTGACATACAGACCATCCCACAGCAGCGTCTGCTGCATACCTTCAGACCTGTATTTAAAATATTTCTTCAACACTGAGTTCTTCAACACTGGTGGTGGGGAGCTAAGTAGGAGCAGGGGAAGAGAGCACTTAGCTTGATACATCACTCAAAAGACAAACTTCAGTTGGGGTACCTGCTCCCTCCTTGGGCGATGTGGGTGTGGGTGATGCTGCTCTGTGCTCACTTGAGTTTGCTCTTGGGAGACGTCTTCCTCCCCACCTTAACCAGCCCACCAGAGTCCCTCACAGTACAGCCCTTCAGACTCTGAGAGCTGCTTCATAGATAACTGTGCTGGCTCTTCTGCTTGAGGCTACTTTCTTCCATGACTGTGGGTATTACGAAGGGCTAGTAGGTTCTCTGGAGCTCCTACATCCAGGCTCCTGGCCTCTTCTTTACAGCCTGCTTTGTCCAGGGCAATGAAGCTTGGGTGGAAATGTTAGCTCCTCTGATTAAAAGGCTCCATCTGCCAGAGCCTCTCTCTGCAGTGGATGTTAGCAGCAGGTTAGGAATTCACAAGCCTTTTCCTCAGTTAATTGCTAACTGCTCTGTGTGGCTTTCTCCCAGACCACAGCCCCTGCTTTCCTACAGAATGCCAGCAACCCAGCAAATCAGATGGTATTTACAGCTACACATCTAAGAACATGGTTATTTATCACATCAAGATAACCAGAGGCTGCCGACTTCCTTTTTTCTACTGTGTGTCATTGTGAATATATGTATATGTGTGTATGTGTGCATTATTGTTATTTTCCCCACCATATTGGGATTGAACCTTGGGCCTCCTGCATGCCAGACAAGTGCTCTACCACTGAGCTGTACCCTAAAGTTTTCTCCTTTCTTTTTGGAGATAGAGTCTTATGTAGCCAAGGCTGGTTTTGAACTTGCTATCCAAGGTTGGTCTTGATTTTCTGATCTTCTTGCTTCTATTTCCCAAAGGTTGGGATTACAAGTGTGTGTGTGTGTGTGTGTGTGTGTGTGTGTGTGTGTGTGTGTGTGTGTCACAATGCTTGGCTTTATCCTTAGCTCTTTCTTTACTTTTTATTTTGAGACAGAATCTAATGAAGTTACCCAAACTAGACTTGAGTTAGTTCTGCAGTTCAGGCAGGCCTTAAACTTGTGAACCTCTGGCCTCAGCCTCTGATCTGGGATTACAGGCTTGAAGGACCAGGCCTCTCTCCCTCCCTTCTTTCCTTTCTCTCTCTTTCTCTCGTATGTGTATATACATATTCATGTGTAAGCATCCTCTTGTGTGTGCACATACCCACGCACATGTGTGTGCTTGCATGTGAAGGCCAGAGGTCAATGTTGGGTGTCTTCTTCTCTCACTTCTCACATCATTTTTGAGGCAGGGTCTCTCATTGAACCTGGAGTTTGCTGATTGGCTGGACTGGTTGGCCAGTGAGCCCCAGGAATCGTCCTGTTTCAATCTCCATAGCGCTAGAATTTTAACTGGAGATGTGTAATGACCAGTCTCATTTTTTGTTTGTTTATTTGGCATAGATGCTGGAGGTCTGAATGCAGGTCCTCATGTTTGAATAACATGTACTCTACTGCCTGAGCCATCCCCTTAGGCCTCTCAACAGAATCTACTTTAAATGATAATTTTTAAACAGTAATTCAGATGTTTTCCCATCAAGGAGTTGATACTCTACAAGCTTTCATCACAGTACAGATCTTTACTATGACAAAATGGCTTTAACATTTAGGAGAGAAGATAAGCTAATGGCTTGTGCACACATTAATGTTGGGGGGCAGGTCACAGAGGAGAGGAAGAGAAATGGGTAACAAGGAGCAGAAGCAACAGGCAAAGAACTGTCACTTTTCAAAGGCTGGCCCCTCCTGGAATGTGCTAGTGAGAGTCCTGATCACTATCAGAAGAAAGATAAAAGATGGATGCCCTCTTGAGCTGAGACTAAGCAGCCTAGAGGCCCCAAGGAGCTGCCCTAACCAGTAGAACAAGGAAGGGCTGTCTCCTGGGATTCCCAAGATTTTTCTAAGCTCGAAAGATGTGCAGATTACTCACAAGTAAAAGACTATGGAAGAATGTCCCACTGGTGCTTGGAGAATGAGATGTTGCTCGAATGTTAAATGGTATTAGTATAAAAATCCCAGAGCCAGGTATTGGGGTAAATGCTGAGAGATCAGAGAGACAAAGGAACAAGCCACTAGAGAAACTTCTCATCACTGCTGAATACTCAGGCCGAATCAAAGGTGAGAGCCCATCTCCATGAATCCTCTGAGTGAACACCTCTGAGTCCTCAGCAGAAAGGGCACTTCAGCTGAAATCCTTTAGTTCCCGTCTCTTCATGCCTTATATACCTTTCTCCACCCAGCCATTTCACTTCCTATCTTTGTGAGTCCAAAGTTTTATACCTAATTTGCTTTCTTTCATAACTAAGGAAAACTGTAACTTTAACTATTTCGTCTTTAACTCCATCAAAGACCCCAGAAAGATGAAATGTTACCTAATGACAGGGACATCAGGCTGCTTGGACAGTCATCCAAAGTTCCTCTGCAACGTTGGGGCATCCAACTCTGGCCCACAGGCCTAGCATATCTGACAGACTTTCCTGTGAAGCAGGGAATTCTGAAGGACTATTCTACCTTGTCTTGGCAAAGTTTGGCAGTTGCCGTTCTTGCATGCTCCTGGTCCAGTTTGAACAGTATATTGTCAGCAATTGAGGCAAGGGAAGTTTCTTTGCCCACACGGCTAGCTTTGGCCATAAAGAAGCTAACTCCATATGAAGGTTCTTTGATGCCCATCATCTTGCTTTGAAGTAAATTGGTACTGCCAGGAGTGGACGTGTCTCACTGTCATGGAAAGCCATATGTTATTAAACATATTAAATGCCATATTCTGTAGGTCTTTGAATTATTTGAAGACCATCTATCTATCTAAATATATCTGTGTATGACCTTGAAAACATACCCAACATGACTATAAGTTTGACTATTATAGATGACTAACTAGTAATATATATTTCCTAATTATACATTACATTGTTAAATGAGTTACATAAGCATGATACTCCAACAAGAGAAGAAACATGTATACAGTATAATAGAAACTTTAAATTTGTATCAGTAAACTAAAACCCAACCAATATAAAATATTGTGAGATTTGTGACTTTTTTTTTGGATTAAAGTAGATTCAATAATATACCCTTTTATCCTATTATTTCTATATCCTATCATCATTTTTTCATTTAGAAAGAAATCTTTGAATCTAATCTCCTTTGTTCAGCTTTTCTTTGACCATTACCAATAACAACTTGTAACCAACCCTCCTTAAATGATAATAAATATCCACAATCCATCTTTTGGGAATGTGGGCATAGTTCTTTAGACTGGTTCCTGTTCTTCATGGGTGCTGTTACCTTTGGGGGACCCTGAGACAATTTAAGATTATGGTCAAGTCATGACTGGAGTATTCTGTGAGGCTATATCATCTCAACCAGTAGCCTTGAAGCTGTTCTGGATGCAGAATTCTGAGGAGACTGTAACAGAGGCAATTTGAAATGCTGGATGGCTTAGGCCATCTGTTTTCATTGGTGTCTGGTTCCCTTGATCTGAAAACACATAAGCTTCTAAAGGTAACATGCATATCTATATTATTACAATTATAGACTGTGAATTGTACCTAAGTCAGCCAAAGATGTTTGTTTGTTATGTGTTTTAGCAGGTAAAATATACATCATGTGTTTTGTAGTTCTTTTAGGCTTATTTCTTTATGTTTGTAGTCAGGATTTCAGGAGGTCTTCCTCAATCAAACCTGATTTTCTTTAACCCAAAATGCACTCACAGCCTCTCATTTTCTGGGAAAATAAAAGCATAATCTTTCCCCCAAGGCAATACACCTTTTGACTTAAATTTTGAAGTCAAGACATTTTCAAAATATATAGGTTGGTTTAATCTAGCATCCCTCACAATATATTGTGTCCTAGCAGTCAAAAAATTCAAAGACAACACAATAACATGCAGGATCCAGACTCGGTGTGTATTTTTCATCTTTATGTGGCTTTTTTTTCTTTTATAGGACTTTACCCCCTCTTTAAGGACTTTACCCTATCATTTTAAAACTGTTTTTTATATACCATTTCTCTTCTGTCTTCCAAGTCTTCACACATTTTCAAACACACTGTGACCCATTTAGAGGCTTTTTCCATCTGAACCTGATTTACTGCATACTTGTAATCCTTTTCTGTCTGCATGAGCAAAACTCCAAACCCACCATGCAGCGTGGTGCTGGCAGAGCTTGGGCTGGCAGCTAAGGCCACAGGCAGTGGCTGGGAGATGCCTCTCTCTGTGAGAGTGTGGGAACCTGTCCTGCTGCTTACCTCATGGCAGTTGGTGGCCGGCTCCATCTCACAGGCAGCTGAGACACATCTTCACACTGTGGCTGGCATGAGACTGTGAGACTAGGAAAGTGCGTTTGTCTCTGTGTCTGTGCATTTAGGACCTTTTTTTTTTTAAAACTTTCTCAGGTTTTATGTGGAAACTCTTGTCGAATGTTCGGGTGCCACTTGTAAGCCAATATTTCTTGTCCCACCTGACGGTTCCTAATTAATCACTCAGAGTCTTAATATTAATTGTAAATGCTTGGCCAATAACTCAGGCTTAGTACTAACTAGCTCTTACAACTTAAATTCACCCATTTCTATATATTGCCACATGGCCCGTGGCTTTACCTGTCCTTCAGTATGTCTTGCTCCCTCCTGGCAACTCCAGTGATTCCGCGCTTCTTGAAGCATTCTCCTAGTCTGGTTTTCCTGCCTAACCTTATTCTGTTCAGCTATTGGCCAGCCAGCTTCTTTATTAAACCATTCACAGCAATATACATTCACACAGTGTTAAGGAATATTCCATGCTATCCAGTCTCACCCTACCTATTCAATATAGTACGTGAAGTTTGAGTTAGAGCAATAAGACAACTGAAGGAGATATGGGGATGGATACAAATTGGAAAGGAAGAAGTCAAAGTATCATTATTTGTAGATGATATGATAGTATACATAAGTGATCCTAAAAATCCACCAGGGAACTTCTACAGCTGATAAACACTTTCAGCAAAGTAGCAGGTTACAACTACAAATTAACTCACAAAAATCAGTAGCCCTCCTATATATGAAAGGCAAACATACTGAGAAAGAAATCAGAGAAACAACATTTTTCATAATAGCCTAAAGTAATATAAATTATTTTGGGGTAAGCACGTGCAAAACTTGTATAATAAAAACTTTAAGACAATGAAGAAAAAAATTGAAGAAGATATCAGAAAACAGAAGATCTCCATGCTCATTGATTGGTATGGTTAATATAATAAAAATGGCCATCCTACCAAAAGCAACGTATGGATTTAGTGCAATCCCCATGTAAATTCCAATGCAATTCTTCATAGATCTTGAAAGGACTATTTTCAGCTTTATATGGAAACACATAAAACCCAGGATAGCTAAAACACTCATGAATGATAAAAGAACTGCTGGTGTTTGTGCATCACCCATCCTGATCTCAAATTACAGAACTATAGTAATAAAAACAGCATGGTATTGGCACCAAAACAGACATGTGGATTAATGAAATTGAAGATCCAGAAATAAATCTGCATATCTATGGACACCTGATTTTTGACAAAGAAGCCAGAAATACACACTGGAAAAAGATAACATCTTCAAGAAATGGTGCTGGTCAAATTGGATATCTGCATGTAGAAGAATCCAAATAGAGCCATATTATCAACCTGCACAAAACTCAACTCCAAATGGATCAAAGACCTCAACATAAGACCAGATACACTGAATCTGAGAGAAGAAAAAGTGGGAAATAACCTTGAACTCACTGACACAGGAGAAGACTTTCTGAACAGACCACTGGCAGCACAGACACTAAGGTCAGCACTTAATAAATGGCATCTCATGAAACTGAAAAGTTTCTGTATGACAAAGGACACCATCATTTGGTGTCAGCCTACAGAATGAGAAAAGATTTTTACCAACTCCATATTCTGTAGAAGACTAATATCCAAAATATATACAGAACTCAGAAAACTGGACATAAAAAACCCCAAAAAACCAAAAACCCCAAACCCCTCAAAACCAAAAACAAATAACACAACTAAAAATTGAGGTATAGATCTAAACAGAGAGTTCTTGAGAGAGGAAACTCAAATGGCTGAGAACTAAAAACGGAATCAGCAATTTAAATATAAGAGTTAAAATGAAGGGTTGAATGTATGGCTTAGCTCAGTTGGTAGAGTGCTTGCCTTGTCTGGCACACATAAAGCCTGGTGCTCTATCTCTGGCACCACAAACACCATACATTGTGACACATGCCTGTGACATCAGTATTTGGGTGGTAGATGCAAGAGGATCAGAAGTTCAAGGTCATCTTCTGCTACCCAGCAAGTTCAGGGCCAGTCTGGGACATATGAGACCCTGTCTCAAAAATAAAATAAAATAGTACGGAGATTTCAAGTTTCTCGGAAGAAGTAAGATTAGATGTTCATGACCATGACTTTGACAGTGGTCCTTAAATGTAACAACAAAAGAATAAGTACCAAGAGAAAGAGATAGATGAACTAGACTTAATCAAAATTAAAACTTCTGTGCAGAAGAAAACAAATCAAGACAGAAAAAAAAAAAACCCCTACAGGATGGAATAAAATATTTACCTGATCATGTATTTGAAAAGAGACCTGTGGTGATATATTGTGTACCCTAATAAAATATGCCTGAAGATCAGAGAACAGAACAAGCCACTAGATTAAACATAGATGCCAGGCAGTAGTGGCACACGCCTTAAATCCTAGTACTCAGGACACAGAGATCTGTCTGGATCTCTGTGAGTTCAAAGTCACCCTGGACTCCATGAGATTGACTCAGTCTAGGAGAGAAACAGAGATGGATGGTGGTGGCACACACCTTTAATCCCAGTACGTGGGAGTCACAGCCTTTAATCCCAGCACTAGGAAGGAAGTGATGGCTGGGCAGAGAAAGGTATATAAGGCACAGGGAGACAGGAACTAAGGCTCTTTCGGCTGAAACTTTTTTGGCTAAAGCCCTTTTCAGCTGGACCCCTTTCGGCTGAGGACTCAGAGACATTCAGTCAGAGGATTAGTGGAGTTGTCGAGGTGAGACATGGCAGTGGCTTGTTCCTTTGTCTCTCTGATCTCTCAGCATATACCATATTAGATTTCGAGCAACAGGGATCTGCAAATACATATAAGTAAAGACTGAATATAAAACCCTTCAGTTTAAGAATGGGCAAGGAATGTTCCTCCAAGATATACAGATGGTCACGAAGTACATGAGAAGATGTTTAGTATCATTAGTCACTGGGGAAAGGGAAATGTAGCTAGAGTTTTCCTGCCTGGCCCACGGTCAGGATAAATCTCTTTCACCTGCCAGTCCCACAGCCGCTCAGACCCAACCAAGTAAACACAGAGGCTTACATTGCTTACAAACTGTATGGCCGTGGCAGGCTTCTTGCTAACTGTCCTTATATCTTAAATTAATCCATTTCTATAAATCTATACCTTGCCACATGGCTCGTGGCTTACCGGCATCTTTACAAGCTGCTTGTCCTGGTGGCGGCTGGTAGTCAGTGACTCCCTCTGCCTTCCTGTTCTTTTTATTCTCTCTGTTAGCCCCGCCTATACTTCCTGCCTAGCCACTGCCAATCAGTGTTTTATTAGCAACACATTTGCCATACAGAACATTCCACAGCAGGGAAATCAGAATCTCAGAGAGAGGTAACATCCCATCTGCAAGGGCGGCAGTAATCACAAAGAAGGGAAACAGAAGGTGTCTTGATTTAAATTTGGATGGTGAGAAATTAGGTGTGGTGTGGTGGCACATGCCTATAACCCCAGCACCAGAGAGATGGAGGCAGGGGGATCAGTTTAGGTCATCCCCAGCTACATAGTTATTTGGGTTATATGAGACCTGTTTCAAACAAAACAGATACTAGAGAACTTTAGAGTCCTCATCCATGGCTTGTGAGAGAGAGGCTCTGCCGGTAACAGCAGACGCTCACAGCGGTGTGTCCACATCATGGTGGACCAGGAAGCAGAAAACAATCCAAACCTGGACTCTCAGCTTTCACTTTCAAAGGCCCACCCTATGTGAAGCAGGTCTACTCTTACTGCTACCAACTGGACACCACCTCTCAGAGGCACCAAAGCCACCAGCTGGGGAACAAGCATTGAAAACACAAGTCTGTAGGGGACATTTCAGATGCAAGCCACAATAAGATCTAATCTGGGCTCAACTCTGTTTCTTAGTAACTTGGCTGGCAGAGAAAGGTTCTGAGAGAGGATGGTGTAGGCTAAACCATTCTGATAAACAGATTTATGTTAAGATATGTATGACTGAGAGTTATGTAATGTTGCATTTAAGAGAAGTCTGTTTTCTAAAGGTACAATTTAATGGGCCCAGATCTTATTGTGGTAAGATTTTTGTTTTAGGTGGGCAAACAATCTGGATGCTTCTTCTTCTTCATCTTTTTTTTTTTTTTTTTTTTGGTTTTTCGAGACAGGGTTTCTCTGTGTAGCTTTGCGCCTTTCCTGGAACTCACTCTGTAGCCCAGGCTGGCCTCGAACTCACAGAGATCCACCTGCCTCTGCCTCCCGATTCTTTCTTTTTTTAAATGGACACGGATCTGTATATTATATAGAAAGAATGTATAACATTCCATATTCTATTTAAATGCAGCTTAAGAATTTTTAACCATAATGATAAAACCCAAATAGGTAATTTCCAAATGTCTCCTTGGATCGTGGCACTTATACTAACATCGTCTATAAAATATATATGACAGAAAGGAGTCACTAAAATGCCTGTCACCACCATAAGGCACCGTCAGCGGCTCGTGAATATTCTCCAATGCAGTTCACAATCCAGCGCAACCCACTAGCATAACTCCAAGAATAAATAAGTGGTGAGTTAGACATAGTAAGTGTTTATTAAGCTAGCATAGTTTCTACGATGGTTTGTACCTCTCAGTCACCAGTGGCATTTGTTTTTATCTTTACGTTTTAAAAATCAGCATACGGGAGACAGGCAAAGGCCAGCTCTTCGTTTGTGCATCCCATAAGACAGCATTTATCTGAGAAACCTTTGTGTTTCCTTTGGGCATGTTTCCCCCAAAATAAACTGCTGAAGGTGTTGATTTCGTTTGTGCTTTTCTTCTGAAGTTTTACACTCTCCACATAGGGATTGACATCGAGGGATAAAAACTCTCTTGATTTCTCAGCAAGCAAGTTGGTCTTTTCAAACGGATGGTCCGGCAGTGGCTGGGGTTCCCAAGTTTTTGTTATTTTTTCCCGAGAGGCAGATGCAGGGCGTGGGTTTGTGAATCTTCCCGGGGTCGAAGAAGGGATTTGGTCAAGGCTGACGATTTTGACCTTGTGTGAGGGTTGTGTCAAAGGAGTTTGCTCCTTCAACTCGATCTGGCTCTGAGAAGATCGGCCACAGAGTTTCATAATTTCCATCATCAGGTCGCTGCCACACAGCTTCCTGAGATTGCTGTCCTCTTGCCCCTGGGAGAAAGTAGCCTTTAGGAGTCCAAGCCACAACAGACATGAACAGGACAGATGCTTCATCCCTGGGCTCCGCCACACGGCCCGGCGCGCTGCAACGGCCGTCGCCCCGCCCCCGCCCCGCCTCCTCTCCCCAAACCACGCCTCCGCCACGCCCCTCTCGCGCAGCCCTGGGGCTGCCCTCCTGCCTCCGCAATCTTCTCCAGAACGCTGAGGTTAGGTATGGGGTGTTCCAGGCTTGCTGGGACTTCTGGCTTGCAGGAAGTTGAACAAAACAGGCTCCTTTTCGCTCAGAAATGGAAGTAAGAAATGTCTCCGGTTCCCTGGCTTTTTATTCATTTTCCTTGTCGTCCTTGCCAAGAGACCGCCATTAACATAAGAGAACACAGGACCCTGAGTAACCAAAAATGTACTAACGGAAGATGCTGAAACTAACCTGGAATGTGAACTCCTTTTTTGCCTAGTGGTTACATGAGACATCTCTTCCCTTCGGAGAAACATCCTCACATCTCCTTCATGGGTTATATTTTTTAACTTTAAAAAATTCTTACTGGAGCTAGAGAGACCGCTCCGTGGTGAGGAGCGTTTGCTACTCCTGCAGAGGATCCAGGTTCATTTCCCAGTACTCACATGGCAGCTCACAATGGTCTGTCACTCCACTTCTGGCCTCCGTCAGTACCAGACAGACACTCATACACATCAAATAAAATAAATAAACCTTTTCAAAATTATTACTTTTTTTTTCTGGTTAGCACTCAAAGTAATGGGCTTCACCAGGGCGTCTTCTCACGTCAATGGCATTACACTTTGTTCTCACTCATCCCCTTCTCTTAACTGTCCTCTCCTGTATCTCCCACAGGTTCAATAATTCTCACTTTCTACCTTTTTTTTTAACCTTTTATTTTTCTTTATTTAAATTTTTTTCATTTTACATACTAACCACAGTTTCCCCTCCCTCCCCTCCTCCTGCCCTCTCTCTACCCCCCACCTCACTCCTCCTCTATTCCTCAGAGAGGGTAAGGCCTCCCATGGGGAGTCAACAAAGTCTGGCACATCAAATTGAGGCTGGACCAAGCCCCTCCCCACTGCATCAAGGCTGAGCAAGATATCCCACCCTAGGGAATGGGCTCCAAAAAGCCAGTTCACACACCAGGGATAAATCCTGGTCCCACTGCCAGGGGCACCATGAACAGACCAAGCCACACAACTGTCTCCCACATTCAGAGGGCCTAGTTTGGTCCCATGCAGGCTCCCCAGCTGTCAGTCCAGAGTCCACAAGCTCCCACTAGCTCAGGTCAGCTGCCTCTGTGGGTTCCCCTATGATGATCTTGACCCCCTCTACTCATACAATCCATCCTCCCTCTCTTCAACTGGATTCTAGGAGCTTAGTCCAGTGCATAATGTGTAAATGTACCACATTTTCTTTATCCATTCTTCAGTTGAGGGACATCTGGTTGTTTCCAGGTTCTGGCTATTATGAATAATGTTGCTATGAACATAGTTGAGCAAGTGTCCTTGTGGCATGATTGAGCATCCTTTGGGTATATGCCCAAGATTGGTATAGCTGGGTCTTGGGGTAGATTGATTCCCAATTTTTCTGAGAAACCGCCATATTGATTTCCAGAGTGGCTGTACAAGTTTGCATTCCCACCATCAGTGGAGGAATGTTACCCTGCTCCACATCCTCTCCAACATAAGCTGTCTTCAGTGTTTTTGATCTTAGCCATTGTGACAGATGTAAGATGGTATCTCAGAGTTGTTTTGATTTGCATTTCCCTGATGGCTAAGGATGTTGAACACAAGAACAAGTGTACCTTGGCCATTTGAACTTCTCCTGTTGAGAATTCTCTGTTTAGATCTGTACCCCATTTTTTAAATTGGATTATTTGGTATTTTGATGTCTAGTTTCTCGAGTTCTTTATATATTTTGGAGATCAGCCCTTTGTCAGATATGGGGTGAAAATCTTTTCCCATTCTGTAGGCTGCTGTTTTGTCTTATTTACTGTGTCCTTTGCCTTACAGGAGCTTCTCAGTTTCAGGAGGTCCCATTTATTAATTGTTGCTCTCGGTGTCTGTGTTCCTGGTGTTATATTTAGGAAGTGGTCTCCTGTGCCAATGCATTCAAGGCTAGACAATCTGGATGCTTCTTAACTGACATCACTTAAGATTTACTGCATTTCGAGTATTAATGCACACACGGATAACCTGGGCCTCTTGTTAAACTTGCTTTAGACTTGGTAGGTCTGGGATGACCTGAAATTCTGTATTTCCGACAAGCTCCAAGTGGGTATTAAGATTCAAATAGGGGCTACCCTTATTAGGAGGGTCTGGATGACCACAAGCCCTCTGTTGACCACACAGATGTTCTAGCGTGAGTTCCTCTTTTTAGAGTACATTCATCGTTCCATCCATACGTCCTCAAAAAGTCGGCGCACTCATGCTACACAGCAGCAGTTCCACTCCCAGGGCAGACTCAAGAGGTGCAAACCCATCCTCCACAGTACTTATACTATCATAGCCCTACTTATAACAGCCCCCAAACAGAAACAACACAGGTGTCCATCACCTGAGAAATGCCTAAATAAAAAGTGTTACATACATGTGGTAGAATATTATTCAGCCATGAAAGGAATGAAGAATTGATAATGTTTATGAACCTCAAACACATCCTAAGAGGAAGAAGAGGTCAGATACGATAGCCAGGTATTGATGATCTCATCTATGTTTGTTTTGTCTCGTGTGTCCCAGGCTGGCCTTAAACTCTCTATGTAGCTGAAGATGACCTTGAGCTCTGGTCCTCCTACCTTTATTTCTCATGTGCTGGGATCACACATGCCATCAGGCATGCCCAGTTTTATGTGCTACTGGGGACTGAACTCCAGGTTTGACACATGCTAGGTGATCATTCTGCTAACAGAGCTATACCCATGGCCCTGATTCTGATATGGAATACTGGGGTGTTTTTGGGAGGAGTGGAGCTTTTTTGAAGGGAGCTAGGTTCCCAGTAACTGGACACCCACCAAACCTGCCCCAAACCAATGGCTTTGTTCTTGTCTCACACATTTGAAGAAGGAAACTCATGGACCAAGAGAGTGGGTTTTAGAGAGGGGCTTTTTAGAGATCTCACAGGTGGGGCTTGAGAGGGAAAGAGCAGAGCTGCTGAATAACAGGAGGGGTCTCCAGAAACACGGTGCCATCTGGAGAAGTCTGGGGTCTTCTTAAAAAAGACGTCGGAACCTAAAGAATAGAAGGAAATCATGTTTCTCTAAAGAATCCTAGAAAGTCATCTTCCCTTTCCTCCAGCTTTCCTATTTAAGTGTCCCCCACTTAATTTTTTTTTTTGAGTGGGTGGCAAATGTAGCCGCTGGTCAGGAGATAGATCAGGATCTACATAAGCACGAAAAGGGAATCCAGTGGATGGCAGGATCAGCTCATGTACCCGGGGAAAGAATCATTGTGTTTCCCAGAGTGTGCACTGTGGCAGGACGGTCTTAAGTGCATGCCACCTGTTACCGCCCTCAGTCCTAATAACAAATCTGCAGTGTGTGCTGTTACACTCTCCATCTTCCAGAGACCGAACCTGATAAAGAGAATGGAGTCCTCTCGTTTGTTTTAGTCTCTGGTTCCCCGACTCTTGTGGGCTTGGAAGTTTTGAATACAGGGTTTGGTGGGCCTTTTTTGTTTGTCTTTGTCTCAATCTTTTAGAAATATAAACAGGAAAAAAATCTTGTTAGTGGTTTCTATTTAAGTAAAATGTACTACGCACCTTAATTTCCAAATAAGAGGTCCAGGCTTAGAAGAAATATGCTACATTAATCTCCACCCTCCAAGGGGCAGCAACAGGCCAGGTCCTTGCTAGGAACTTTGGTATTTACTTGTAATTCTGATAACTACTTTGTCAGGGTAATTTTAGGATTGCTGGTTTTAGAAGCGTCATAAATGGAAGCTTGGTAGGGAAACTTACTGAAGTCAGAAAGCTAACTCATGACTCAGACTAGCATGAAACCCAGGTCTGCTGGACCTCTCTAGATTGCAGCCCCGCCTTGCGGCAGTAGCTGCGGGAAAGCAGGGAAGGTCGAGTAGCTTTTTGATGGCTATTTCTAGGTTATTTTTAACATCTAGCACGGAATGGCTTTCGAGCGACATTGACCATGATAGGCAGGCCCTAGGCAAAGGCTACTCCTATGGATAGCTTCCTGGTGATGCTAGAAGTGGCCATGAGAGGCATACACAGGAACCCGTAGCTGCAAAAGAAGTGGATGTACTCTTACAGGCATGCTGAGTGTTATGGCTGGCCTGCTTCTGGGATCACGAGGAAAGCAAGGGATGGTCACTAGCAGAAGACTCAGGCCAGGCCACGCAACGCTGCCTGGGAGAAAAACCTCCAGCTGAACAGAGTCCTGCATTTGGGCTGCAGGACCCTCAGGTGAAGCATGCTGGCAGGTATGGCCGGAGAGTCCGGGTATTACAGCGTATGGCCCAATGCTTTCTGCTTTTTCCTTCTGCTCACTAGCCCACTCCTATGCTCAGTAATGTTTTACTCTTTGCTTTTTAAAAATAAACAAGAACCTGGGACAGGTTGACACTTACAAAAAAAAAAAAAAAAAAGACTTCTGGCAGAAATGGAACTCGTGAGGTCTGGACAGGGGAATGAGCCGGTCAGTGCAGCTGGCCCCACCAAGTGTCCAGGTACCACCTCTCTGTCTCAGACATTTCGTCACCTGTGATCTTCAGGCAGAAGGTGCTCATTTAGGAGATGGGGAAGCAGGAACTGGCATTCTCTTCCAGTGTTCCAAGAAGAACATTCTTGGAACTGTCGCTTTGATGTCCGAGAATCCCTTGATCAGTTTCTATCTCCCGTTCCCACTGACTCCATTTACAGGAAATGTTGAGAACAGGAAAATCCACAGACAGGAAACCACAGACACTGGATGTTGTGGACTTGGGGAAGGAGGAGCTGGCTGGTATGGGCTTGGCGTTTGGAGCAGTGAAAATGTCCGACAGTAACGATAGTAGTTGGGTCTGGGCTGGGGTTTTCCAGGTTCTAGGCCTCTACCCCCAAATTTGAAAACAAGGGTTCACACAGGCTTGCAAAAGAAGCAAGATCCTTGTATTTGGAGCTATGTGACAGTGCAGATTAAAAAGGGATATTCTGTCAAGATTGATGGTGGGCCACATGAGCGCAGATAATCAAGAGCCCTGATTATTGTTCAGCTCTTCCTTTTGTAGGGTTCCAAGGAATGAGGAGTTGGTTACTAAGGGCTGAAGTTTATATGGTTCTCTAGTTTGACTGATAGATCAGGTTATATAATCATTTCCCTACTGCATATGTCCCTTCCCATAATGCATCTGATTTTAATCATACGCACACCCAATCATACATAGACATAAGATAGTAAATAGGAGGGTCTTCCTAAATTGTTATGAGAGGACACAGTTTTACTTTACTGCACATGTGCCCCAAACCAACTCAGGCTGGGTTGGCCCTTCTGTTCTTTATACCCCAATATGTTGGGAATACAGTTGAACAGAAATGGTCCAAAATTGAAATTTATCCTATTGTTCAGAGAATACATGTAACCTGACCCAAATGGGGGGGGTGTCAAGGGGTTCTGAGGTTGCTCTAGGGTTTGGAGAGGTGTGTATTACGTGTAGGTGAAAGGACTGGGCTGCTAGTCCTTATAATAAGAGGGTATGGGCACAACCCAAAACCAAAAGGGGGGTCTCAGGGTACCAAACTGTTTCCTATGCCTGCCCTGCTTGGTAGTTACACAGTATTATAACTACATTAAGAACGCAGGCAATTGTACACTTTACAGGGGTTAAAATAATGCACCCTTTGTTATGTCAATCCGCCTAAAGTAATACCAAAGTAACACACTTCCCTGGAGCATCCTACTTCAGCCAGGGTGGAGGACCTCTGATGTAGGGCTGCCTGGGATCTGTGCTCAAACACTTGCTGTCAGGAAGATGCTAGCATTTACCAGATGTTCTCAACAGTGAGCATTGGAACTGTTGACTTGTGGAACTTTTAAAAATGTTAATGTCCAGATGCTCTGGAGAAACATCTAGGTTAGCCGTTTTGGGGTGAAGAGATTGGACAAGCCACAGGCTCTAAAAAGCAGCCATGGGAGAGACAGTGCTGACTGCTTCAAAGGTTGTTCAGATGCGACGTTCTGAACTCACTCTCAGAGGGTCTGTGAAGGCAGTCCTGTGATAGGCCCTGGCTGGGCCTCTTTAGCGTTCACCAGCTCTGGGCTGATGCCCATACAGGTGCTCTGGGCTACTGTTTAAGAAACACTGCTTTAGAGAAGGCCTAAGGTGTAAAGGGCTTTGAGTCACCCGAGATCTTGCTAAACCGCAGCTTCTAACTCTGTATTTCTGATCAGCTCACAAATGATAACTGGTCCACAGAGTCCAGTTTGAACGGCCAAACACTACACGTGCAGTTCCCAAAGTTGAGCCCTTAGGCATCAGCAACGCTTTGGAGCTTGTTAGAAAGCAAAGCATCAGATCCTACCTCAGGCTCACTGGATCAGAAATCTGGGGCAGAGCCTAGCAATGTTTTTCAAAAAAAAAATTATTACTATTATATATATTCATGGAATGCAATATAATGTTTTAATATAAGTATACACTGTGAAATGTTCATTTTAACCAAGCATTTAATAAACGGACCCATCACACAACTTCTGTGTGTGCATGTGATGAGACCCCTTAGGATGCATTCTAGCAATTTTCACATATTCAATACACTGTTAGTGGAGATTTTGAGTCCAGCTCCAAGGCAGCAAGCTGTAAATCTTGGCAGCCTCAGGGAGGAGGAAGATGGAAAAAAGAAAGAGAAAAGGCATGTGGTTTAACTTAAGCTGGCACATGTTTAAGTTAAGGTCAGCCACACGGTGGACAAGCAGCCACATGGCAGAGAGCTTCGGAGAAAGAGTGAGAAACGATCAAAGCACTGGGAAAGCCACAGTTGAGCTCTGACCAGCAACCCAATGAAGCAAACAGACGAAAAGAAAAAGGGAAAATATTCATTACCTTTCTAATCCTAACTCAGAAGGTGGGTAGATCCACCAGAATCCAGCCAGGGCTTTCTAAGTAACTGCACCAGGGAGCAGGAATTCTGGGATGGCAAAGTACATTGCTCATTAAAGGGATAATTATTCCTCCTATCTCTTTAGTACAGCTTAAAGTGAGCCCACCTTCCTGAGAGGTGGTGCCCTGGCCGGGTGACTGAGCAACTCAACTGGGTTAACTCTTATGATTGGGCAGCTTAGACTGTTAGGTTCCCACTCAGGCCAGAGAAATAGCTTTCCCTAACAGGCCTCCCCAGAGCAAGGCTGTAACATTA
>CABHPQ010149399.1:0-13000 GCA_902168405.1 Peromyscus aztecus | reverse complement strand
AAAGATTCTGATTTTTGTGTGCAGAAGAGTATTGCCAAACATCTTTGAATCACGCATTATTGCCATTTAATGAGTGTCTACAATGTAGGGAAATGTTCATCCACACTCTAGTTAATCATTGCAATGACAAAAATGTGCACATCTTTGTGGCAGGCTCTGTCCTACATACTTTGTATGCATGGTCCACTGTCCCTCAGTATCTGAGAATGAACAGTTTGAGGACCTCTAGAGATACAAAATCCACAGATGTTCTAGTCTCTTACTTGATAAGCTACATAAAATGATTTGCACATTCTCCCACATCTCTACAGTGTTTAATATAATGTAGCTGTCATACCATGTTGCCTAGGGAGTAAAGGGCAAGAAAAGCGTCTGCACATGTTCATTACAAGTGAAGGGCTTTATTTCTAATATCTTCAAGCTGTGTTTTGTCAGATCCACAGTTATGAAACCCACTGGGTGTAAATATGACCATTTTAACATTAAATTCTCACTGTAACCTCTGATGAGATATTGGCACTCCCGTCTTACAGATGAGGAAATTAAAGCATAAAGAATTTAAGTATTTCACCCCATGTTTCTACACTCAAAACAGCAAAGCCAGGATCCAACTCTGGGCAATCTAACCCCAAATGATGCACTTAGCCATTGTCCTTTACTGTTCATGGCTTAGCAAGGAGGATAGCTCCATCTTAAAGATAAGAACTATGAGGTACTGGGTAGTAAGTAAATTGGGGACTTAACCTCGGTGCCATACCCTGATGCTTCCCTAATGTCGGAATCAGGATGGTTGGTCCAGTTTCTGGAGAATGTGGGGAGGGTAATGTCTCATCTTGCTAACAGCCCTGCTCTTCACGGAGAAATTACAAGGAAGAAAAATGTTGGCATTGCCACTTTCTTATTCGCTTGCTTCATCTTCATTATCTTCCTTCTTTATCTTCTTGCAGTCCTGGGGATTGAACCCATGACCTCATGTATGCCAGGTAAGTGTTCTGCCTTTAGGTTATATCCGCAGCTCTCTTCTTACTTTTCATTTTGAGACAGGGTCTCACTAAGTTACCTAGGCTAGTCTTGAATGCACTCCGTAGCCCAGGCTGGCCTCAAACTTGCAAACCCTCCTGCCTCAGCCATCCAAGTAGTTGGGATGACAGATCGCATTTTCTATCTGTATTTTCTCTTTTAAAGTCATAATTCAATTTTGTAAAGGGTTGTCTAGTTAAACAGGCAGTCTGTAAGTTAAACTCAAATGATACGCAATATGTGAAATATGTTTTCTTCTTGCTTATGGGAAGGAAAAACATGTGTTCCTGGCTGGTCAACAGCTGACCAATTCAGGGTGGGAATCCCTCCACCAGTGGGGCCTGCAAGGCTGCAGAGACTCCATGCTGTGAAAGAAAGGAAGGAGCCCACATGGAAACACACCACCGGATGAAGATGGCAGGAAAGGACGAGATGAACAGTAAGAAACAGAGCCTGGCCACATCCCCACGAAAAGGAACAGCACAGGCTCAGTGGAAAGCCAGCTGTCCATTCTCTGCCACGGTGATAGTTACCGAAATGCCGAGGAGAGTGTGACACATGAGCACTCTAATTCTAAACCATCTTTAATCCTTTGCAAGGCTTCTGCCAAGCGACATCCAAGTTATGGTACTTTATGCCTGTAGCTGGTAAACCAACTGGGCTGGGTACTTTACACGTTGTACCAGGCTTTTCCTTTGTGGCCACCAACCAGCTCCCAAATCATGACACGGAGACTTATTTGTTATGAAGGATTGGCCTAGCTTAGGCTCATTTCTGGCTAGCTTTTTTATTTTTTCAGCTTAAGTTAAGCTGTTTCTCTTTATCTACCTTTTGCCTCAGGGCTTTTTACTTTTCTTTCTTCCTGTACCTCTTCCTTTCACTGCTTCTCGCATCTGCCTGGCTTCCAGTCCCAGGCATGTCCCTCTCCTCCTCAGTCTCCTCTTTCGTTCCCTTCCCTTCTCTAGATTTCTCCTCCTGTCTGTTCTCTCTGCCTGCCAGCCCCGCCTGTCCTTTCTCTGCCTAGGTATTGGTTGTTCAGCTCTTTATTAGACCAATCAGGTGCCTTAGGCGGGCCAGGTGAAACAAATGCAACCCATCTTTACATAATTAAATAAATGCAGCAGAAACGAAAGTAACACACCTTTACACAGTTAAAGTAATATTCCACAGCATAAACAAATGTAACACATCTTTGCCTAGTTAAAATAACATTCCACAACAACATGTCAATTTGCCAATACCTAGACTCACCTTGGAGAAGGCTCTTAATAAAGAACTGTCTACATTAGGTTGGCCTGCGAGTGTGTCTCAGGGGCATTGTCTTGAGTGTTAATTGAGGTGGACAGACCCACCCTAAATGTGGGAGGCACCATTTCATGAACTGGGCTCTGGACTAAATAAGAATGAAAAAAGCTAGCTGAGGAGAAGCAACCTAGCGAGCAAGCAAGGATGCATTTATTCTTCCTGTGCTCTTGACTTTGGCTATGACGTGACTCGCTGTTGGAATTCTGCCCTGGCTTCCCTTCAGCCATGGGATACAACCTGGAGCTGTAGGCTAAACAAATCACTTCCTCCTCTCTGTTGCCTTTTGTCAGGACATTTTAATCACAACAACAGAAATTCAATTAGAACATCACCTTTCCTTCTTCATGATATAGATTTCATATTTTTAAAGTAATTCAAAAGCCATTTTCCCAACAATTACATAATATTACACAATGACAGGAATTTAAATTGGAAAGAAACCTGCTTCCCATTTTGCAAATGAGAAAAACAAAACAAAGCAGGGAATGTGAGGTTGGGCAAGGTTGCACAGCTCTGCACTGAAATGTCTCTGTAGGGCCACCATAGCTTCTGTAATAAGCTTCAACTTCCTCAAGTAAAAGCTGAACTTTTCTAAAGACTTTCCCCGCCCCCATCCCTTCCCATTAGGGAAATTACTTTTGCTCTTGTTCAAAGAACTCACATTTTCAAAACCAAAACAACCAAAATATAAATAATATATATTTATAGGTTGCTTTCATTCATACTTGGCTCCTAAGGACATTCTGTTCCCTTCTATGCTGATAACAGGTTGAACCTCTTTCACTTACTCCTTGGCTTTCTGAGTGTGAATAAAGTAGTGCAATCTGTTTTATTCACATTTGTTAGAAAGGCAATTGAATTTCTATAGGTATATATTGGTTATTTCCTGGGGTTCTTTAATGTAAAAAAAGAGCTAGTCAACTGGTAATTGTGTGTATGTATGCATGTATGTGCACATATGCACACGTGCACGCACACATACACACACACACACACACACACATGCTTATGCTGTCTTGAATGTAATAGATAGCCTAAATATGTGAGTCCCACAAATATTTTTGAGTACTTACTATGGGCCAAGCAGATGCAGGAAGTATAAATAGCAAGATAAATACAATTTCCTTTCATTATCTCAACTATGGCAAACCACTTACTCTGACCACTTTTTCGTCTAGATAGACTCCTAAAAAGACGTAGAGTGTTTTTCCTTTTCAGAAAGCATAATCCACTCTGAAAGCGGCAGATGGCTTAAGCATTGTGCTTGATCTTGATGAATTCCCACTATCTGAACAGATCTGTGTAACTGGCACCCAGAATAAAAAATAATAACAACAATTTCAAAACGTCTCCCTTGAGTTTCCTTCCAGCAACGAAGAGGAGAGACCACAGTGATTTGTTGATTTTGAGTGTCATATAAATGAAATGTGGTTCGCTTTCTTTTGTGTCTGGGTTAGCTGGGTGTCTACAACACATTCATCTCATTGCATGCCATTTTACCTTGTTTCTTTCCAGCCTCCGTGTAATAGTTTAAACATTACACATAGTACAAATATGTAGTCGAATTTCTAAGCAGTCTTATTAAATAAGAAACACAGAGCCAAATACAGAGGAAATAACCAAAGAGATCAGAGAACTAGCAAAAAGCCATGACTACCTTATCTTACCACCTTGCCACCATGGCTTCCCCAGAGAGCTTCTTCCTGCCTGACTTGTGTTTCTATTGCCTTTCTGTTCTGCCTTCTCATTGGCTCTAAGCCCAGCCACATGACTTCCTTATCGCTGCCTGTCTATACAGACCTCCTGGTCTCTATGTTTAGTACTAGGATTAAAGGCTCATGTCACCACGCTTGACTGTGTCCTTGACCACACAGAGACTCTGCCTGCCATGTGATCGGATTAAGGGCATGTGCTACCACCACCTGACTCCCCTTTATGGCTATGTGTCCTCGCTCTGTGACCTCTGATCTCCAGGCAAACTTTATTTATTAACATACAAATAAAATCACATTTCAGCACAATTAAAATATCACATTTTCCCTCTTTATTCTAATAAAAATAAAAAGGTTATAGCTAATATAAGAAAAACTACATACAATAAGTACAATAACTATATACAATATATACAAGCAATAAATACCTCAACAATGTCTAATCCATTTGCATTTGACAGACTCAGAGAAAATATTCCATTATCTCTCCTATTTTGGTAAGTCCAAAATGTACCTGGTTCACTTTCTATCCTATCTTATATTACTAACAGAACTATCTTATAATGTCTTTCAAATTTATACACTTACACCTCTTTAGTGAGTTTCTTTTCTGAAATTCTTAACAAGGAAAACCATAACTACCTAATCTTCAACTAACTATAACTATAACTATCTAATCTTCAACTCCCTCAGAGACTCAAGAAGGAAATAATATTACCTAATAAAACAGGAAGTGTAAACAAGCAACTTCCAAAAAATGTGAGTAGACAGAAACAGCCAGCTGCCTGGACAGTCACCCAAGGTTTCTCCACAACTTTGGGGCATCATCTTCAGCCTATAGGCTTAGCATATCTGACAGACTCATTTGTGATGTACACAAGGCCTACAGATAAACCTGAATTCCACTAGTGTCCTGTCATGATTCAGGGTTTTAAATTCTGGAAATAGTTGATGTTTTTGGAATTCAGCTGTCCATTCTTCTCAACTTGTGGGTGGCTTCATCTCTTTTGAAAGAGGATGTTTCCAAAAAAGAAATGAATGAAAATGAGGAAGTTATTAATATCCTCCTTGCCCAGGAGAATGAGATCCTGACTGAGCAGGAAGAGCTCCTGGCCATGGAGCAGTTATAGAAAGATCAAACAGAACTCTCCAAAGGATATGCTAAATAAACAGAAAGGGGTAACAAAAAAAAACCAGAAATAGATTACATGATGCTCTATTAACTTTGAATTTTCTCAGTGCTAATGAGAAAGGAACAACAACTATAGCTAAAGTTTTCCTGCCTGGCCCACGGTCAGGATAAATCTCTTTCACCTGCCAATCCCACAGCCGCTCAGACCCAACCAAGTAAACACAGAGAGACTTATATTGCTTACAAACTGTATGGCCATGGCAGGCTTCTTGCTAACTGTCCTTATATCTTAAATTAATCCATTTCTATAAATCTATACCTTGCCACATGGCTCATGGCTTACCGGCATCTTTACATGCTGCTTGTCCTGGCGGTGGCTGGCAGAGACTCCTTCCACCTTCCTGTTATTTTCTCTCTCTGTTAGTCCCGCCTATACTTCCTGCCTAGCCACTGGCCAATCAGTGTTTTATTAGCAACACATTTGCCATACAGAACATCCCACAGCAAACAGCTATAGAGAGACATTGGATAATAGAAAAAAACTTCAGAATTAAATCAGCCTATATACTTTAAGGGTGTGCTGATCTCAGAATGGAAACCAGGATATGTGTTACGTTGGGGACGAGGTTTTGCTTTTGTTTCTACAGGAGAAGATAAGCTGTGGATACCATTAAAACTGACAAAGGTTCGATTTGAACAAGAGAGACCTCTTAGTTAGAAGAGGTGATAGTTCATCAACCAGCATGACTATCCAGTTTAAACTAACTTATACTATTAACACATGCCTTTTCATTTAATCAGATATAACTTGCCAAAAAGGAACCTCCCCAAAGTTAGTCTTGGGGAAAGGTTTTTGTTTTTGTCTTTCAGGAGAATGAAGGCTAAGGAATCTGAAGAACACTGGACAAATGAGACATCTGAAGAAAAAGGACAAATCATCTAGAAAAAAAATGTCCCAAGAAAAAGAGTAAATTGACCTATTGGTATATCATCTATAAAATTTCATAAGTTTTCCTAAATGTTTGTTTCTGCTCTTCTCTAAAGACACTTAACACAAATGGTCTTCTTGTAGTCCCAGTTCAATTAAAAATTAAAGCTGGCTTTGGAGTTGGAGAATGGCTCTCTCCTTCTTTAAACCCAAGCATGTTGTTAAAAGGAAAATGCAAAATCTCTGTATCATGCCAGAAGAAAGAATCCTTCACTGATTTCTTACACAAATATGCCATAGTCTATGTAGACATTCTCCTGTTGACAGTGTTTGGAAGTTTCTAGTTAAAGCAAATGTCTTAGTTACTTGTCTATTGTTAGAAAGAGACACCAAGCAATTTATAAAAGAAAGCATTTAATTGTGGGCTTGCTTACAGTTTCAGAGGGTTGGTCTACAACCACTGTGGCAGAAAGTGGGGAGGTAGACATGGTGCTGGAGCAGTAGCTGAGAGCTTACCTCTGATCCACAAGCAGGAGGCAGAGAGAAAGTGAACTTGAGCCTGGCATGGGCTTTTGAAACCTTAAAGCTCACCCGCAGTGGCACACCTTCTCCAGTAAAGCCACACCTCCTCATCCTTCCTAAACAGTTGCATCAACTAGGAACCAAACATTCAAATATATGAGCCTATAGGGCCTATTCTCATTGAAACCTCCACAGCTAACATGAGTAAGGCTGCTGATAGCATTCTTATGTCTCCTGGAGAATTGTTCTAGGTGTTTCTCTGGTCTGTACACCCAGGAAAGCAGCTGTTGGTCATAAGTGTGCATAGGACTAGTTTCAGTACCTACTTCCACACAGTTCCCAAAGGGGTTTACCAATTTACATTTACTTCAACTAGTTATAAAGTTACACAGTGAGTTCCAGGACAGCCAAGTTTCCACAGAGAAACCCAGCCTCAGAAAAAAAGAAAAAGAAAAAGAAAGGAAGAGAGAGAGAAGAAGAAATTGCAGAAAAAGAAAAAAATTCAACTGGGCAATGGTAGTACACACCTTTAATCCTAGCACTCAGGAGGCAGAGGCAGGCAGATCGCTGAGTTGGAGGCTAACCTGGTCTACAGAGCGAGTTCCAGTACAGTCAGGCCTTCACAAAGAAACCCTGTCTTGAAAATTCAAAAACAAAATCTTTAGCTTTTTTAAAGTTAGTCAATAAATAATCAAATAAATGACATCGTGAGAGCCGAAAGCAACCAAACAGACCAGGAATCAGAAGATCATATTGGGAAGCCTTTCCTGAGCCCACATGACTTGGGGCTTGAGATTTCATAGCCTCAAGAGACACTGAGGATGAAAGAAAAAGGTGGGGGTGAGCTGGAAATAAGCCTGTCCCCCAAAGAGGATAAAGAAAACTATCTTAAACCTTGGTACTGAGTGGAGGATACGGGAGATGACCACACCAGGGAAATTTATATCCAGAAATCCACCACCACAAAAATTTGTAGCCCAAATTCATATTCCTGAGAGGACTAAAAGAACGAAGCCTAGAATTCAACAAGTAAGAAATGACTTCTATCTGAACCTCCATGATAGAAACCCGAGTTTCTGACATATGTCTCTCAGAGAGCAAGAAAGCCTCCCCTGGACTCAGGGCGGCCACCTCGAGGACACATGAGCCCATCTGGGTCTCATCTCCAATGCAGCAACACCACTCTCACAAACAGAGAGCAATGCTTGTCCAATTTAGCATCCAGGTTCTCTGAGTAGATGAACGAGGTGAAAATATAAAAGCAGGGACAGGCTTTCTTTTGTTCATCTACTTCCTTGGCTGGGAAATTTCAAATTTTTCCAAATATTTTCTCATAGTTGCTTGGACAAGTCCACATGGAGCGGAAGGGTAAAGTTGGTAGAGAAGAATGGAGCTGATGGGTCTCTTCCCATCACTTTCTCCTTATTGTTGGCTCCTCTGCATAAAGAAACCCAACACAGACGGTTCAACCGCAGCTTACACGGGAGCCCCTAAATTCAAGGACACCTGCTTCCGTGGCATTTTTTAAAAATGGCTTCCAAGAATGCAACTCCACCGCAGTGCGTACGACAGGTCTCTGGAGTTATGTAGTATGACAGGCTCAGAATTATTCAGAATGGTATGGAGTTTTCCTGTGAAAGAATGGGTCCTGTCTTGGGAAAATGACTCACCATAGTCAAGTCTTAATTTTCCTTAACAGCAACCAAAGTCATGCTCAGTCAAAAGGATGAGTTCACCCTTCCGCAGAGCAAATGTGTAGTTAATTACATTTCTTCTGAAGCTCGGCTTACAAGACTTGAAGTGGCCAGGCTACTCCTCATCACCACATGCCAAAGCTCAGCTGCGAAAGGCACCCAGCCCTATGAGCCATCCTGGTTTAAAGCTACCTTTCCGATGGTCCATGGGAGCCTCTGGCTTCAATCATAAATTATACATTTCTAGGAATGCAGCTTTTCTCATCGACTGCCATTTCCAGGAAAGACGGGGAATTTTTTTCTTTTTTAACTGCACTCACTGGAAGTCTTTCTGCTGACATGGTCCATAATTAAAAATCAAAGTAATAAAGTGACATTCTCAAATTTGAATACCGGGTACAAAAAGCTTAATTGCCGGACCTCCTTGCCAAACAGCACAGTGGCTCCGGCCTTGAATCACAGAGATTTTCAAGAGCTTGATTTGATAGTGCTTTGAAAGTGCACACATTTAATTTTATTAGAACAAGTTTGAGACCCTTAAGACAAGTTGCAAATACCAAATCACATTTTTTTTTCTTCTTACATTTCATTTATTGGAAAGTTATTTAAAAATGGTGACCACATCCAAGGGAAAATATTGTTCAAAAATCTAAGTTAATAAGGAATGTCCATTAATGTTTCCTGGGTTTGTGACATCTCTTCCTTGAGGACACACAAAACTGGAGATACCATGGGAGCTTTTAGCATTGCAAATGACTGACAGCCAGTGTCTAATTTCCAGGAGCGGGCAAAGGTTACCAGGTAAACTAGGAGTCTTCTGAATGGAGTTGCTCAAGTCAGGTTTGCCTCTTGTATCATTTTCTACTCCACATTATTGATTCAGGTGAACAAGTGGAAAGAAAAACACAATATTCAACATGCTTCTTTTTCTCTTGACCTCCAATATTGCCCAAAACTAGGAGGAGTTAACACCATCCATTGAATCAAAAGATATACCCATAATCAATTAGATCTTCTTATACCCTTGTGATATTTTTTTCTGATATGACTGGTAGGACATAATAGAATTTTGGATATAGATAATTTAGTCACATGTTATTAAATTGGTTTTTAAGAAACATTGAGACTGTTAGGTGCACTCTACTAGAATGTGTACCCAAAAAAAAAACCTTCAAATTTTTATAATCTTGAAATCATGATTATTTATCAAGTGTGATGTTTCTTCAGTGATTTATCTTAATTTAGGAAAAAGATTTAGGTGCACACCTATTGTATTTTTTAACTACAATGTCAAGAACCTCTTCTTCAATTGAACCACTGACAGAGTGTATAGAATTGTTTTTATTTCAAGCACGGAATCTGTATTAAAAATAACCCAGTTTCCTGTCCTTCCTTCTGCGTTTTCTCCTAGCACAAGGAAAGAAGCACATTCCCTAATATGTTTTCTGGGCTCACTCTCTTTGTAATATTTCCTTTGCAAAGGTCCTGTTCATATTTGTATCTTATTACTTTTCTTATACTGGATTTATTGATAGTTTCTAACAAAAATATGATTTCAGTATATTTACTGAACAAAATTCAATAGAACAGACCCCAATTCAATTTTTTTCATCAAAATGGAGAACAATAAAGAAGGTAAAGTCCTCAGTTCAGACACATGGCATCAAAAAAAACTTATATTGTTTAAAGAAATAACTCAATAAGGAGGAAGTGATAGATATCACTTAAAAGACAACATTAGCTTTGTTTATTTATCTGTGTTTCTAATAATCCCACCTCTAACTTAGTCAGTGACAAACATTTTTGATGTTCTTTGGTTATTGAATCTCACATAGATATAGTCATTCTCTAAAAATGGGGGTGGGGGTGGGGGTGTGCTTAGGCATTGTGAGATAGCCACAGTCCGTATTTACTGTTAATCATCATTCCGTGTTTTCAAATTAAATTCCCTGCATCTGTTTCCAGATTATTCTGCTATTGTGCCAGCATTTCTCCTAAGTTAATAGTGGTTATGCTTTTGCATGTTTACCAAGAGTTTGTATTCTGCATCTCTAATAGCCTGCTTTGGAAGACCGATTACGGAGGGCTCTCTTCATTGACCATTAGGTAAAGGGTTGAAAAAATAACTTCGGTTTACAATAGATTTTTAGTTTAATGGATGGGCATATTCATTATTCACCTGTTTTCGGTCTCTCATGTGTCGCTGAGTGATGATTATAGTTGTTTTAAAGATGATCCTTATTTATGGTCTATTGCATCATGCCAAGATTTAGTAATGATTTTAGATTTTCCACCTAAATTACAGGGCACTTTCCACTGAAAATGGTAAACAATATTACAAACTAAAAAAAAAAAAAAAAAAAAAGAAGAAGTAATCTGATTTCTGGGAAGAGGGAGCCCGGTGAAGGATGTGTGCTTTTATAAGGATGGACAATGGAAAGCAAAATAATAACTCCTAACTTTGATTGTTCAAATATATTCTGCAATAGAGAGCTGCATGCAGGCTGGAGCAGGCATGGGGCAGGAAGGTTAAGTAGAGAAGAAGGCACAATACTTCAGATTGGCAGTAGACTGCAGCAGGAATAATCTAATCAAAACGAAATTCAATTATCTCGTCCCAGGGCAGGCTCCTGGGACGGCTGCATTGAATGCTAGCCGAGCTGCTCCTAGACATTTCTTCCCCAGTCAAACTCACATGATGAATGCAGATGAAATTTGAAATATGAAAATCTGAAGTAATTTATGGAAGTTGTCAGAAATTTGGCCGGCCTGTGGTGTAATTTCCTCTGAGACGAGGCAGGCCGGCTCGGTGCTGTGAGGCTTGGAACGGCTGCTGGCCCTGCCAGTGGATGGATCAACCCCTTTAAAATGCTCTTCCAGACAAATTACAGCTCATTACACACAGCCTTGCACCATGCCATTATGTCAGAGGAAATCTTTTTTCATTTGCACAAATTTGCTTGGAATTCTCATATTTATTTGAGCATCCATTATCGAATCTGAACATTGAATTATCCACAATTATTTTCTGGGTACGCGGATGTTTGTGTATATGGAATAGATGGTGACTGCGGGGGCTATAAAAATATTACAGTGTGGCTGAAAACCCCACGTACTTTGCAGCTCTGTTACAAAGAGCATTGTTTGATTGCTGAAAGACGATTGACTTTTGCGAGGATATTAACAAGATTCATTTTCTTTCGGAACATGCCGGGAAGGAGACGGACTCGGCTTTGAGCGACTCGCTCCACTCCGTGGTGTAGAACAATTACCAAGAATCCGTTACACCTCAGTTCAGACGCTCTTCTCTCTCCTTCTTCAGTTTGCGTTGTGATCATCATTGTTATTGAATCCATCCATGCCTGTACTTTTTAACCAAGGCTGTGTTCTGATCGCCTCAAATGATCTCTTTCTTCCTCGTTTTCTTCTTAGGAAGTTGTCATGGCCAAAGCAGGTTCTTTATTGCTCAGAAACAGTGCAAATTCATCGCGAAGTGAGACACTTCTCTAAAAACATTAATAGTGTTGTTTACCTACTAGCTCCATACAAATCGCAATTACAGAAGTATTTGTGCGGCAGTTTCTAAATGTGTGTCGCTGTTTCTCGTAATAAATCTGTGCTTTATGGGATTGTGCTAGATTGAGTCCAGTCCTCCTCAATATTCATTCATCCCGTCATCCAGGCTTGTACCTAAATGCCTTGTCAACCTTTCCAGTGACTAAATAATTCAATGTTCTCTACCGACTTGTTGACATTTCACGACTTACAGCAGGTGTACCTTCAGAGAAAAAAAAAAAATAGTCTGGTGCCCCAAAATCAACTTTTCCCCCCAGAAGCTTTTATACAAGGATTAAAAACAACTTGAAAACGATTCTAAGGCAATCACCTCTTTAATATCTCATTACGATTTTGTGAATTGCATTCCATTATAATAAAGCAAGATATACCTTGGCAAATTGGATTTGTTTGGGTGCAAGAATTCGTTCATAGCTCTTCCTAGAAAAATCAAGGTGAGTTGAATGCCATTTTAGATAACCTATTATTTTTCTAGGATGCATAAGCATCAGTCTATTTCACTTTCCTGGGTGAAACAGAAAATAGGTTCTACATAATATAAGCAGGGTTTATTAGAATTTAGGTTGTTAAAATGCTGGAAACCGTGCATTCTTGGTTAAAAACCAAAGCAAGCGCCGACTCTACTTCAGCCCTCGGGAGCGCCGGCTCCTCGGAGATCCACTGCAGGCTGAACACATCTGCAGCCTCTCTCCCTACTGCAGGGAAACTTTGTAATAGCACACAAGTAAATAAAGAAACTGAGTTGGAGATGATTGCTTTCATTGTGCTATTGTATATGTGTATTATATAGTCGCTCCATAGTTTGACACAATCAGTTGAATGTGGGACAAGACAAATGTTGTATATGACAGTGGGGTAGTATTGAGAGATGACCCCATATCTAGAGGGCTAAGAGTTATGGATGCATTGATAGCTGCTACTAACATTTTGAAGCGTGGCTTTTAAATTTTGCCTGCTGGCTTCTGGCTGGAGGCCGGCCTGCCTGGGCAACGGAGCAATTGAAAGGAACGGCAGGCAGCTATTTTTCAGTAGACATCAGGGAACTTTGTTCTGCCTTGATTATAACTGACCACTGACAGGAGCTGCTTGTGAAGGAGGCAAAGCAAGCCGC
>CABHPQ010149398.1:0-15588 GCA_902168405.1 Peromyscus aztecus | reverse complement strand
TCTTAAATTGGAAGGATAAGGAAGGTCATGCAGGAACTTTTCAACCCTTTGTGCTACCTGACATTCCAGTAAACTTATGGGGATGGGATGTGTTAGAATGTATGGGAGCAGTGCTTACTACACAGCCTGTACAACAGATGCTGAAGAGTCAGGGCTACTGCCCGGGCAGAGGCTTAGGGAAAATGTTGCAAGGCTGATCCACTACCTGTGGCAGACAAAAGCTGTGTTACTAGATGTTCTGAGGATACGAGAGGATTAGACTTTTTTACACTGCACAGCCTTCGATAATACAACCGATAAAAATCACTTGGAAAAGTGATGACCCTGTATGGGTGGAACAGTGGCCCCTTACTAAAGAAAAATTGGAGACTGCAAATGCATTAGTTAAGGAACAGTTCAATGCTGGACATATCATTCCTTCCACTTCACCCTGGAACACACCTATATTTGTTATTAAAAAGAAGTCAGGAAAATGGAGGCTATTACAAGATCTTAGAGCTGTAAATAAAACCATGCTTCTCATGGGAGCAACACAGCCTGGTTTACCTACCCCTGTGGCAATTCCTAAACATCAGCATTTAATTGTGATTGACTTGAGGGATTGTTTCTTCACCATTCCTTTACATCCCAAGGACAGTCCTCGCTTTGCTTTTAGTGTTCCATCAGAAAATCTCAAAGAACCTTATCAGAGATATCAGTGGGCGGTTTTGCCCCAAGGAATGGCCAATAGCGCTACTATATGTTAAATTTATGTGTCTTTGGCCACAGCTCCAGTTCAAAAAGCTTTTCCAGATGTTTATATAATTCACTATATGGACAATATTTTATTGGCTGCTGAAGGAAAAAAAAAACTTGTTTTTAATGCCTTCTCTAAATTACAAGAGGTTCTTAGCCCGGCTAATTTACAAATAGCCCCAGAAAAGGTACAAGTATCCTTTCCCTATCATTATTTAGGTCATGAATTGTTACACACACAGGCATACGTCCACAAAAGATTACTCTGCATATGGATCAGCTACGCATGCTTAATGATTTCTAAACCTTTCTGGGAGATATTCAATGGCTTCGGCCCACTTTAAAGATTCCAACAGGTCAACTTCGTCCTTTGTATGATGTCTTAAAGGGTGACCCTGATCCTTTATTTCCCTGTGAATTAACAGCTGAAGGGCATACAGCCCTACAACGTGTACAAGAGGCCCTGGAGCAGGCTCATGTGCATTATATAGATCTTTCTTCTCCCTTATTGTATTTAATATTTTGTTTTTCTCATTCACCTACTGGGGTGTTTTGGCAAACAGTTCCTATTCTATGGGTACATTCCCCAGCTTCTCTAGTGAAAACCATTACTTATCCTCAGGCTGTTGCTCAGATTATATTTAAGGGAATCAAGATTAGTGTTCAAACTTTGGGTAAGGAGTCAGATATTGTGGTGACCCCATATACCCAATCTCAAATAGCATGGTTACAAGCTAATGATAATGATTGGACCACCATATTGACATGCTCCATGCAGGGTCACTTTGATACTCACTACTCCTCCAATGATGTGTGTCAATTTTTTAAATTGCATCCTGTTATATTTCCCGAGATAGTACAGTTGACTCCTATTCCTCAGGCCAGTGTGCTATTTACTGATGACACTTCATGTGGTTTTGCTGTGGTAGTTTCTGGTAACATAGTGAAGAGAATGAAAGTCCAGGGTACTTCCGCCCAGATGGCAGAGGTACAGGCACTGTTGCTTGCTTTACAGATGTTTTCTGATGAGAGTGTAAACATTTATACTGATAGCCAATATGTGGCACATGCCATTGTGCTTTTGGAGACAACAGCCTCCATACCATCCATCTCTCCCATTCATAAATATTTATTGCAAGTGTAAGAACTCAATTACCTGGACCTCTAAGTGAAGGTAATCAGAAGGCTAATGCCGTTACTCATATGGCTGTCATATTAATTTGTTCCACCTTTGAAAAGGCTACTCAGTTGCATCAATGTTATCATCTTAATGCTGGATCTCTCCATCATTATACGGGCATAACATGGGAACAAGCCATCCAGATAGTTAAATTATGTCGTATTTGTGTTGAATTTTTACCTGTCCCTCATTTGTGAGTTAATCCCTGAGGACTTTTACCCAATCATGTGTGGCAAATGGACTACACATGTGCCTTCCTTTGGAAAATTATAATATGTCCATGTTTCTATCGATACATATTCCTCTTTAATTTTTGCCTCTGTCCATTCAGGTGAGAAGGTTAAGGATGTAAAGAATCATTGTCTTCATGCTTTTGCTTATGTGGGAGTGCCAAAATGCATAAAGATTGATAATGGTCCCGTCTACAGCAGTACAGGGTTTTCAAAATTCTGTCAAGATTTTTCTATTGTTAATAAGACTGGTATGCCCTATAATCCTCAAGGACAGGCTATAGTAGAATGCTGCCATCGTACCTTAAAGACATATTTTGCTAAAGTAGAAAGGAGGGAGCTAGGGGCTCACCTTTCCTCTCCACATTCTATTCTTTCCCTTGTTTTATCTTTCTACTGGCACTTGCAAGGGACCTGATCCGGTGCTGGTGTGGGCCCGGGGGTCTGTTTGTGTCTTTCTGCAGGACAATGAGGTTCCTCTTTGGATTCCTGAGTGCTGTGTGTGCCTTGTGGCTGCTGCCGAATTTCAACATGGCAGAGACCTATTGGGCCTTCATGAAAAACCCTCCCCTTTTGATGCCAGTGGGGATCGATAGCCCAATATGGCTGGCCTTGGCAAGCATTAACATAAACCTAGGAACTGTAACCATGCTGTTGGATTCTTCAGAAGGTAATGTATGGTAATTGCTTTTTCAAGTATGTTTGAGAACGTGTCACCCAGGCACCTTGGAGATTAAAGGGTAACCCTGACATTTGGTAGTATGGTCACTGACCTCCATTTGTTAACAGTACCATGCCAGCTAAGCCTTTTCATTTTCACAATCCTCTTCAAGCTGGTTTAGTACCCACCTTTTCAGGAATGGCTCTGTGCAACATTTATGGCCTTCTGAAATTCATCCAGCCCCCTTTGAAGATACCTTAAAATTTGTGAGCCTGAAATGTAACCATTATGAGACCATTATTCTGCTCCTTGTGTGCTGTCTCTGTTTTTCTTTGTGGTTCTTAATTGTTCTTTACAGAGCTTCCAGCTTAAGTCATGCTGGGATCAAGAAAAATGGGCTTAGTGGTTCATGTTCCTGGAGTTGTGTCCATGCCAGTGGACCATGGCAGTAAGACACAGATGATGCTCACATGCTCCAGAAGAGAATTTGACTTCACTGTGGCTGTTGTTGCTACTACAGCTGTAGTGGCCACTGCTGCTACTGTTTCTGGGATTGCTATTTCACAGTTGGTTACTACAGCTAGTACAGTGGAGACCCTGGCAGCAAAAGTAGCTACCACAGTTAATTACTCCTTCATTATATTGGGTATGATAAATTTAATTCGGCAGTAATATACATTTCAATTGGCTTTGTAGTTATAAAATTTAATAAACTCGAGTTCCACTTACTTTTGGGATACCATCTTACGAGGACTCCAATTTGCAGTAAGGTTCGTTAAGGAAGGGAATGGCTCATTTGCCAATTGCCTACTGGCTATGGGTGGGTTGGGACTTCTGTTGATCTTTTCTGTGCCAAATGCACAGATTGCAAGCCCAGTGCCACTTTGAGATCTTTGGCAGCAGTTAACCCTACAGCTCACACATGGTTGAGCCTGTATGATAATGAGTATTCAATGACAGGTAATATCTAGGGTGCATCTAGCAAACTAAGACAGAGAGCCTGAGTGGCCTGAGCATGTGTCTCAATGATGGGTAAGGTGATGTGCTGATGTCCCATGTAACCTAAGACAGAAGCTCATTTTCTTTTTAGTAAGGGGGGAATCTGTTGGGCCCTGACCCCCATTCCTTGGGTAGCTGTTGACTTGCTTCCTGACCTTGATCAGATGTCCTCCCTCTGCTTATTCCCTGCTGGTTTCCTTCCTCCTAAACAGCTTACCAGAGGTTCCTTGTTTTTTGTATCCTTCATATTGGTGTAAATAGCTAGGATGCAAGAATGTAAAACATCTCTAGCAAACTTTTGTCCTCTGGGGTTCTCCCACTGTGCTGTAAGCCTGTATTTAAGGCCTCTTCCCTCCTTCAATAAAGGACATTCTACTGATATGAATGACTCGCTGTCTTGTCTCTGTTTTAATCTTCAGCCCCTCACTCGGACATGGTGAACAGATAGTAGCGCAGGTGCTACAAATGACAAACTGTTTTAGCCTTATAGCTGAATATTCTTTTTATTATCTTCTGCTCCTTGTCATTCACTCTTTCCAACAGAAAATTGACTTTAAATTAAATTCTTTCAGAGACTACAGTTATTGGAGGAAATACTTGACAGGAACTACTTTACCATTACTAGAAGCAGAATTTCCTCCATAAATTACCATATTTAATCTCCTATATATTTATCTATAAGAAAGGATAGTTATTTTACTAAATGTCTTGAATTTTACTAAATTTCTTGATTCAAATGGCTCTGGAAAAATGTTGCATAAAAAGTATTCTCAATCTACTTCTCAGTAACATAACTAGAAAACATATTTGGTTCATTAACTAGTTAAAAACATACCTGCAGCTTACAGTGAGATTGTCATCAATGATACTATATGATTTTTGTATAACATGCCTCATCAAAAGCAATATATATATGAATACTTTGCCCCAAGAAAATGATCAAACTGTTTATGAGATAGTCATATATCTCTAAAAATCAATTAGAAAAATAACTACATTTATATTTTAATATAGAAGTTTGTCTTCTAACTTATAATACTTAGCAGCATTTTGGACACCTTGGTGACACATAAAACAATGTTATATCACATAACTGAAAGTGCCTTTGACATAAACAAGTATGTTTATATAATTGCATATAATGTTGGTAGAATTACTTCATACTCTAGAATAAGTGTATGTTAGGGGTTGTATTAGACTTAGTACAGTATTCTAAAAATGATTTTCCCAGATGAATACATACTAATTTCATTAATTTCACAACTAATTTTAATAGAATATATAGTAATAAAATTACAAGTAAATTCATTTTTTCTTTGTTGCCAGTAAACATACGTGGGTGTGTCTGTCTGTGGGCAAACAGAAGAGACTAATAAGTATTTAGTTAAGGGTCACTTTCTATAGGAATAAAAATTGAAGGTAAATTACAAAGGTAAAGACTCAGCATATTAGAAGTAAAAATTATCATGTGGATTGTAAAGTAAGGACTAAAATAGCCATATTTCCTTTCCAACATAGGAACTTGCAGCTGTAAAAATGAATGACAAAGCAAAAATATTCTAGACTAGATAAAGGAAAAGTGGTTATAAAAGTAGGCATTTGGCCAATTGTGACTACAGTTTAATTCTTCAAATATGTTTTAAAGTCAAGACTGTCAACATGAACTTGAACCTAATTACCAGAATTATGAAATCCGTTAAGGAGCCAACCACCCCCGAATCACTGGATATTCTCATATTAAGTGTTGTATGGTCGCCAAAAACCTTAGAAAACTCTACTCAGATCTTGTACTTAACTGCATTCACACTAGAAGGATGTTAATACTGGATACAACAAATTCTACATAGTTATTTAGTTATTTATTTTCTTGGTTCTGGTTTGGGGCTGTCTTTGGAAACTGACACCACCAGCAGGTATTTGTAGGAAGACATGGGCTTAAGGGACAGAGAAAATACATCACGGATTAACAGTCAGAAATTTTTCAGACACTTTTACAAAATAAAAACTGGAGTTTCATGTGAAGCAATTGTCAGCCTTGTAAAATGATTTACTGATAGGCTATAATGTGGGGTTTGATGTTCTTCGGAAGGTTACTGGAATTTCCCTATAGAGATAGAATCTCAGTAATGCTTTTAATTTCAGATAGATATACCATTAGGGATTTCACATCATTGAATATCTTCTTGGTCTCTACAATAAAAATGATTTTGTTCAAAATAACCCTCCATTTCAATACACTTAAATACATCTCTGATTCTTGGTTACTGAAGCACTATCAGATGTGAGTTCCTTCTCCTTGAGTGGGCCTTAGGTAAAATCAGACATCGCTTGGCTGCTCATGGAAGTTCTGTGCCAGCATTGCCCTAGCATAATTTCCAGGCAGGACAGATTGTAGGTGAAAGGTCTTTTTAGCTGGGTTGTTGTCCATGCTTCTCTTTCGGTAACCTGCAGAGTACCTTCTAACACCAAAGAGACTAGAAATGATTTTATGTCCTTTCTGTCCTGAGAGCGGGATTTCTCTAAGATGGGAGATTCTGACTTGATTTTGATTAAATGTAAGGTTGAACTTTTGAACTCCAGTCACACTATTCTATTTTCTTAAGAAATAAATCATCCACATCAATTATAGGGCTTGTGATGTAGATGTATCAATTGGAAAACACTTAGTCAGATATTCTCTACATGATGAGCAATTGTGGTTTTCTGAAAAGGTCTCTGTTCCAGAAAGAAGCTTCTAGACTGGGGTATTGAAAGTCTATGGGTATAAAGATACATATTTGACATAAAGTTAGAAATTTTACTGCCTTAGGAAAGTTCCAGTAGTGGCAATCCATGGCTACTAAGAGAGGGAGAATGAGTCTCCTCCAGAGATAGCCCCCTTATACAGCTCTAAGTTGTTAGCCCTAAACACATATGCATACTAGTAACACTAAATGGACTCAGAAAGGTGTGTGTGTGTGTGTGTGTGTGTGTGTGTGTGTGTGTGTTTTCAGATGCTTTCATTTTCAAGGTAAATTAATTACATAGGAATAGTCAACACATACATTTATAACAACAATAAGAGATCATGAATTTGAAAGGAGTGTAGTGGACCTGGGGGAAGATGTAAATATGATATTTGTCTTAGTTAGGGTTTCTAACACTGTGAAGAGATACTATGACCATGGCAACTTTTATAAAGGAAAACATTTAATTGAGGTGGTGGCTTACAGTTTTAGATGTTTTGTCCATCATGGTGGGGGAGCATGGCAGCTAGGAGTATGGTGACAGACATGTTTCTGGAGAGGTAACTGAGAGTTCTACATCTTGACTTGCAGGCAACAGGAATTGGTCTGTCTTCCTGAGTGTGACTTAAGCATATATAAGACCTCAAAGCCCCTCTCCACAGTGATATACTTCCTCCAACAAGACCACACCTATTTCAACAAGGCCATGCCTCTTAATAGTGCCATTCCCTTTGGGGACCATTTAAAAAAATCACCATACATACTTGCATATGAAAACTCTGGGGGAAAAAAAAACATTGATCTTGGGACTTGAGAGATGGCTCAGTGGTTAAGAACACTTTCTTTTGCATAGGACATGGGTTCAATTCTCAGCATCCATATTAATAGGCTTACAGTGGTCTGTAACTACAATTTCAGGAAATCTTCCACTCTCTCCTGATTTCCACAGGTATTTCCATGCACATGGTACACAAAACAATACTCAGGCCCACACTTATACACATTAAATAAAAATAAATAACCCTTTTAAAAAGTAGATTAAGAATGAATCTATTTACTTAATGATAGAATTTATAAAGATGAATGTTGAATTAAGTCAGTAGTACGGTCATCACTTTTACTGAAGTAAATTTGGGTGAGTTTATAAGGTGATTAATACTTGATTGAATGAGACTATGCACATTTGAGGGAGAAAATATTTGTTTCTTTTTACTATTTTCTAACGACATCTGTGAAGCTCTCAATAAATATATACTTAAAATATTAACTGATCATCTATTTTGTGATTGTCACCTTAGGTGGGCTGTAAGTATATTAAAGGATAAGATAATTGACAAAGACAAATAGATAATTGAATAAATATGTAATATATATATTTCAACATTTCCTTTGAAAATATAATTAAATCAAATACTGTGAGTGATTAAATTCTTTTTCTTAGTAAATCAATGACATAGAAGAAGCCAACACAAAAGTAGGATAACAGGATATTACACTCAAAAATTTCATGTGAACACTCTTTAATCTTATTTCTGGACTTGGAAAAGCAACTAAGGGTTCTTAGGATAATAAATATTCTCTTTGGTTGCACATAAAAATATTTAGTTTTTCTTTCTGATACTTTTTGCTGTATTTTTTATGACTTTCTTCTTTATTAAACAGAAGATCCACAGTGCATATGAGACTAGTTTCCTTTAATTAAAAAGAAATATTTTAAAAACTGATTCATTTTACAAAGACATTTAAGCAGTTACTATCAATTAGATTGATTTTTAAGTATAAATTTATGTGTGTAATATAAAAAAGTTCATTCTAAATTGATAGTGAGCATACACCACTTAAGAATCAAAATAAATAGAGAACTCATATCACAAACTCAGTTACTAGAAAGAACAGAATGGACTCTAGTATTTCTTAAAGACATAGAATGCTTTGTGTTGAAACAAAGCACAAACAAGTTAAACATTCAACACCAACACTCATGTATCTAAATTATTCATATAAAGTTCAAACATGCATTCTAAGCAAGACAGTTCATCCTTCCGCAAGGGATGTCACAAAATAAATTAACTTTAATTTTGAATTATTACTTGAATATTTGAATTTACAATTTGCTCCATTTGGGACAGAAGTGTTTTGATGTTCCATTTTGGGAGCAAGAAAACAGTTGCATGAGTTCCCACAGGAAGAAACCTCAAATAAAGTAATTCTCTAAAAGAGAAAAAGAACTAAACTAAACCCTTTAAGGAAAAGATCTAAGTGTATTATTACTTTGTGTAAACAGAGAAAGCTGATGGGCATTAAGGGAATTGTTGCTTAAGTTTTATGGAGCTTGAAACAAATGACTATGAGGTTTTGAAGCTCTATTACTGATGTGAGATTACCAACTTTATTCATTAGAAGTTAATAAATAATGTCCTACTTAATGGCATTTTAGTGGCTTTTTTTTAGTATATGTACCCCAGAATTTATAAGCAATAGCTCTTATTTTTTTTATTATTCTTCATTTTAGACCATGGAGCAGAAAGACCATTTTTGACAAGTGGTTTTAAATTCCACCAATGAACTAAAGTCTGTTGCATTTACAATTATATACATTAAATTATAAAGTCTTATGTTTTCAAAACCATAAAATGTCTTTCATTTTAATATCTATAATAAAACCATCAATAGGGTGCGGTCCTTTGTTTAAAATGTAACACTTCATTTCTATACAGATGAATCTGTATATGAAGTAAAATTGTAATTGTAAGGCAATTTGGAGAGTTTCAATTAATAGAAAATATTGACTATGTAGTTGAAACAAATGCTTTTCAATTGTAGCTGTTTTCCACGATTATTACACAGGCACATTTTATAAAAAAAAATTTTTGTGGCACATGCATGCATTGATGCTTGAGAATTCTTTCTCTAATAGTTGAGAATTGTCTTCTACATATGAACAGCAAATACTTGTAAAATATGTGGACAAGCAAATGATTGACTGGGCAAATCTAGTTATACTATACAGACTTTTAAAATAGTGGTAAAAACTTAAACCACCCAAAGAAATTGAATAATTAATTTCACTTCTAACCATTTACTGAAAAATCAAAAATGTAAGTTTTATTCTCAGTTTTTCTTTATTCGCAACTTCTTTCCAAAATTATATACATAATATGTATAATATATTTATATATACACATAAAATTTTCCCCTTTATAAACTGTTATGAGGAAAAGCAGATATGAACAGTATAAATATTTCTTGAACACATATTTACAAAAGTCTGTGAAAACAAACTGGATTATTGTAATATTCAAATCTATTTTTCACTTTTCTGTAAACAAAAAATTAAAAATGGAATTAGCCATCAACAATTGGCCCGAAACTTTTACTTATCTGCACTCTGTCTGGTTGGAATGTTTGGCCAATTTACAGTGGACAGAGTTATGTGGGTTTTAAAAGCAAATAAAGAATGTAATCTTATACTAAGGGAAAAGTGGAGGTAGGAAAGAATTCTGTTATATAAGCACAAAATGTCTTTGCCATGTGGAAAGTTTCCAGAGTGATAAAGAATACCAGCTCCTAAATGGATATAAATATTTTGCATGTGCATGTAGTACATTTCTAGACCAGTACTAATACAATTGGGCCCACAGTAGGAAGGCCAAATGAGAGAGGAGTATGAAATCCCAAACCAGCATTTTCAGCAGAATTTTGCTCTGTCAGCAGTAGGGTGTACAATTGGGAAGACACTTTCTATTTATTTGTACATGTTTGTGGCTTTATTTGCAAGCAGCTCTCTAATGCATATTACCAGATTTTGACAGACACATATGGATTTTTCAGACAAGCTAATAAACTGACATTCCTTTGAACTAGCATGCTTTCAATATTTCCTCACAATAATGGAGAGGATGGTTTACATCTATGTGGCTTGAAAGTAGGGAACACAGTGCACCAGAGGATGGATCAGCCTCTGTCTACTTTCTACAATGGTTTGTCTTCAGCTTCACATCCTACTTAGCAAAAGCAAGTAACCTTACAGTAAACAGAGCCCATTTATAAACAGGAAGCTTAAAACCAGTGTCTCAGTATATGATGTCTCTCTAGTATTTTATCCATTTGAATAAATCAATTATCAAAATTGCTCCAATTTATATATATCTCACAAAATGGACTTGTAACCTTAATATTTTGTGTATCTAGTAAAATTGGGGCCCCATTTAGATTTTGAATTCATGCAATTATTTCTTCGCGCACTTGAACCAATACATTAAATCACAAACCTCACTGTAGTTTCAATTTTCTTGTCTCTGACGGTTATAAGTGTTGATCATTTTTTATATGCCTGCTGGTTGTATGCGTGCTTCCTTTGATAAATGCTCTACTTCAGTCTATTAATCCATTTTAAAATCCAGTTATTATTAGTATTATTTGCAATTGCTAATGTAATTTTTAATTTCCTTATAAATTTGAATTATTAACTCATTTTGTTTCTCCAGGATAATTATACTAGAGTTTGGAAGAAAACCTCCCAGGTTTTGTTATGGTGATATTTTTTTGTGCTGAAATGTGGTAATATTTAATTTGTATGCTAATAAACAAAGTTTGCCTGGAGATCAGAGGACATAGATAGCCAGCCATAAACAGGAGTCAGGCGGTGGTAGCACCGCCCTTATGCCGATCCCATGGCAAGCAGAGTCTCTGTGTGTTCAAGGACACAGCCAAGCATTGTGACACACACCTTTAATCCCAGTACCAACCATAGAGAACTGGAGGTCTGAACAGACAGGCAGTGATGAGGAAGTGAGGTGGCTGGGCTAAGAGCCATGAGAATGCAGAACAGCAAGACAATAAAGGCGCAGGTTAGAAAGGAAGAAGCTGATTCTCTTGGGAAGCTACGGCAGGGTGGTGCATTAAGATTAGCTGGTGGTTATTCCTATTTCTCTGATCTCTACGGCTTTCACCCCTGTATTTGGCTCTGTGTTTCTTATTCATAAGACCGTTTAGAACTTCGGTTACATTTTGTAAGCTCTCAAATGCTCAGACTAGAAGAATGAGGGAGAGAAGTCGGGGGAAGCCATACCATCTAAGCAATTGTGGAGGTCACTCATTTCAGCCAAGTAGCCACATGTCAAGGGGGATGTTTTAGAGAAAATGTGAAGAAGCCCAATATTTTATAAAATTCATAGCTATATTCTGGCCAGCAACTGAAAGAAGTCAAAAAAAAGAAAAGGGAAGGATTGTACCTTTCTGACACAAGCTTCTGTGGGCAGACCCAGGTGAACCTCATGATAGACAAGTTGCTGGGGAAAGGGAGGCAGTATTGTGGGAAGGAAATGCACAGTGTTTCATTAAAGGAAAAATTATTCTGCCCATTTCTTTAGTGTGGTGTAAGGTGAACCCACCTTCCAAAGGAGTGGTCCCACCTTCCTGAGGGCTGACCGGTTAGCCAGATCATTGATCCTATCCAACTGGAATGGCTTATCAGCTCTATCATTGTTCCACTGAAGAAGAAATATTAACATAATTTGGAAACCAGATCAGGGATCCTAGCTGCCAAGGTGTGCCGGAAAATTCTTGGCTTTTAGCCTGGACAGAAACTGGTTACTTTTCTTTGGAGTTTTTTTACCCTAAACTTCCTATCCAATTTTCACCTCTTGTTCCTTACTCTGAAGAGTTGTCTCTAACTGAAATTATAAAATTGGGGTGAATACAGACCTGCTTTCTTCCAGCTGAATGTGGGAATCAGGTGTGGTAGTGGGGGTACCCCTCAGTGAGCCTGTTTAAACGACCCCCAAAGTACATTGGGATTCCATTTGTGTAATAGGCAGGAGGTACAGGGAGGGAAGGAAGTCCTCAAATGGTGCCTAGAAGGAGATGTGAAGGAGGAATAAAAACCCCAGGCAGGAACCAGAAGAAGAAGCCAAAACAATGCTTTTATAATCCTAAAGTCTACTAGAATCTCTCCATCAGCTCACAAGAACTTGCTTCCATCAGTTTCCTCTTCTGGTTTCCTTTGGCCTCCCAGGCTGGACTTGAGAATGATGAACCAGGATCTGTTTTACAGCTCTTTGGTAGCTGTTGGAGTGGCTAGAATCATGGTGTGAGGTGTCCCCATGTTAGCTATGAACCAGGGAGATAGAAATGTAACTTCTTTCATTTTTAAGTTAAAACTATAGTGGAAAGTGTGTGGGGCCATTGACAATGGAACCAGGATTTATCCCGGGTGCATGAACTGGCTTTTTGGAGCCCATTCCCTGTGGAGGGATGCCTTGCTCAGCCTTGATACAGTGGAGAGGAGCTTGGTCCTGCCTCAACATGATGTGCCAGACTTTGTTGACTCCCAATGGGAGGCCTTACCCTCTCTGAAGAGTGGATGGGGGGTGAGGTGAGGAAGAAGGTAGGGTGCTGTGGATATCACTCTGTATGCTGTGAATGTGTTGCTCTGATTTATTAATAAATAAAATGCTGATTGGCCAGTAGCCAGACAGGAAGTATAGGCAGGATAAGCAGAGAAGGAGAATTGTGGGAAGCCTGGAAGGTTGAGTCAGGAGATGTCAGCCCACCATCCAGGGAGGGGCATGTAATGGCACACAGGTAAAGCCACAGAACATGTGGTAACATATAGATTAACAGAAATGGGCTAAGTTTAAGTGTAAGAGCTAGTCAATGGTAGATCTGAGCTAATGGCCGAGCAGTTTTAATTAATATAAATCTCTGTGTGTGTTTACTTGGGTCTAAGCAGCTATGGGGCCATGGGAGCCAGACAGAACCAGGAAACCTTTCAGCTACAGCAGGGAGTGAGTGGGAGGAGGGGAAGGAGGGGGAATCTGGTTGATATGTAAAATGGAAAAAAAAAAACTTTAAAAAGAACCAAACTATGAACCAAACTATAGTGGGACTGTCCAACTCTAGGTGAGGACTGTTGTGCTGGAACTGACACAAGGTCATGAGTCCTGAATCTGGAATGCATTTTCCTCATCAAGAAGGAAATCATTAGTGGAAAGTTTTGTCAGTAACTCTTATGGACTTAAGCCTAAAGAATCATACTGATCATTGGTTATACTGATCTTTGGTTAGACTTTGCAGTTGGTTGTTTAGACCATTCAGGTGGCCAAAATAACAATTTCCTCTTTATTTTTAAGGACAATAGAGGGTCTGTTCCCCAGGTATCCTTTAGCCGTCCTTTCACAAGTTCTTCCGTCTTCTGAGATTAAGTCAAAGGTCATGCTGGACTATGGCTGCACTTAATTTTCACAGTTTTAATTTTTCCACTTTCATGTTTAAGAGTGAGATGTAATTTCTTCATACCAAAATGTACTTATATTTTGGTTATAATTTCATGAAGACTATGTAAGATAACACCCATTGCCTTAGGAATCCACTTCAAAAGAAAAATCATATAAGGAATTGTGATGGGTCAAAATACAGTCAGTTTCCAATAAATGTGTCCATTATATGAATGGTTGTTGATTAAATAAACAGTTACTAATTAATTATGTCTTCTTGTTTTAGTTTTTCAATTTATTAAAGGTTTTTTTTTTCCAGTAACTTCAAACTACCAGGCTATGAAGGTATGTAAACCAAACATTAATCAAACAATGCATTGATAATATAATTTAATGAAACTACTGTTGTCATCTTAAAAGGCTGAAGACTGAGGCATGAAAACATTCCAATCATTTGATGAATAACACTTGGTCAATGTTATCTTATTTGCTGTTCTGACAAGAATGATATCAATATTGGAAACTCAATAAATACAATGACTGGTAATAAATCATTCTAACATACAGTTTTCTAAACCATTTCACCTATCTCTTCTGCTCACTTGAGAAATTTTTACACAACCCCTGTTACATATATATATATATATATATATATACATATATATAAAGAATATAAACCAAATATTTATTCATATTAAACCAGAAAGAAAATTATTATAAAACAACACTTTGGTATATCTATAGTTGACTGTTTATTAGATAAGAAGGTAAATTTCCTTGCTCGTGATATGGATGAGCTTGCATTCTACCCAACACAGTCCAAAAGTAAACTAATTCAATATTTACATGCAGAAGGATGATGGGGGAAAATAATAAAATCTTCCTTTCCCATAATTGAATCTTTTGTTTCAGAGCAGAAAACTTTGGATGTATACATAAAACTCTGATGTTATTCCATGTAACAGTCTGGAGTCTGACTGAGTGTTTAGGTGGCATCCACTGGCATTGCCTTACTTGGTGTCATGTGCGATGCAAAGGAGACATGCTGTGAGTTCAGAACCAAGGCTGCAAAGTAAGGGCTGCATCGTCACTGTAGCATAGTCTCACACACCCACTCACTCGTTTCAGTTCATCTGGGGGCATTGTGTGTTCAGGAGCCCTTTACTGTTGCTAAATAGTTGCAACCCAGTGCTGCAACTCATCATTTAAGAAGCTTTTCTTTAATATTATAGCGTTGATCTCAGATATGCTATCTTTTGGAACAACCTCTGGTATTTCTGGAATTGATTTACTCTGGCGTTGACTCTTTGATAGATACAAATCCCAATTCTGTAGATTATATGCCTCATTCTTATAACACGAACATTATCGGTCCTGCTTCCCTACAAATGGGGAGTTTCTGAAATTATAAATCTAGAAGATCAGCTTCTTGGCTCTGGGTTTTTTGACTGGTTCTGGAAAAAACTGAAAAAAAAAACATTCCTTTGGTTCTTAAACATTGGTTGACTATGTAGTTGGGTCTTAGTCATATATCAGAAATGTAACTAACTACGGCTCATCAGTTTGCTATCAGCAACGTTGTGTTAAATCTTGGATTAAGCTGCCTCAAATAGACACAATTATTTTGATCACAACCACATGGTCTGGTCATCATTGCTATAAGGTCAACTATTTTTATTATTTTCATAATTTATTTGAGATATTGTAGTCCAACAAAATATCTTCATAAAATGCCATTCCATGTGCATGCAATGCAAAATTTACTAAGAAAATGGACAAGGTAACACTCATTGAGTGCAGAATAAGAAGGTTCTGGGTTAGATGGAGACATATTGTTATG
>CABHPQ010149397.1:0-19040 GCA_902168405.1 Peromyscus aztecus | reverse complement strand
TTTTTTTTTGAGTTAGCAAGATTTAATAGTTTTAAGCATAGGTCATTTGCTTTCCCACTCATTTTTATAGAATTATTAGAAAATAGAAGATATTTTTCTATAATAGGATTTCCTCTTAACCTTGCACACAGTAAAATCTATAAACAAATAGGTTACTGTACAACTATAACATTAATTTAAAACTTTGAAATTGAACAAGTCTATTGTTATTACTTAATGAATTAATACAGACATAATATTCCCTTAAACTCATTCAAGAATTTTGCATACCATTAGTTTATAAAATTCTAAGCCATACTATTGAATACATATTTATTATATAATCTATCATTTTTAGTTAGTAAATGAAAAAAATAATATAGATACATTGCATGCATGCTGTTTAAGCTAAATACTTGCTTAGACAATGGAGTAGGTACTGTAATGGATTTCTGTCTATTCCCTGATTTCATTTTCCTCGAAAAATTTCTCCATTATGACATTTATTAAATTGAAATGTTATTCTAGCAAATATTTATTGAATTTATCCCATATGGCAGAGACTCATCTGCATGCTTAGAATCTATTAGAAAATTACTGTAAGCTACCTCTGGATTGTAGATTAATTCTAAATAGTACTCATGTAAACCAAGTCCTATGGAGGTAACCTAGACTCTCCATGTTACTAAACTCAATGGTCAATTCTTTGTTATTATTTTGATGCATATCAATTACAATAACTACCTTCCTTTTATAACACCATCTGCACTTGCCTTCCGGTACATAACACCCCACTGAGGTGACTCTGCTGCATTGCTTGTATTGTTTCATTGCCCTGTGCTCAACCTCGACAAACACATTAAGTTCTCTGAGACTCAGTAGGTCAAACTTTTTGCATTTTGTTCATATTTTTCTCAATGATTTAATTTAATCCTACTCTTCAGTATTTTGTATTTACTGACAATTTTACAATTTGAACTACAGTGATTCTTCATTTATGAAATCTAACATGAATGAATAAGGTAGACTAGAGGTATGTATTCTTCTACCCCAAATTCATTTTTCTGTGTGAATATTTCACCTACATAATGGATATTCATTAGTTTTTTCCATTTTATCAAGTGAAATTCCATGTATTCTTCCTTAATCTTAACTGTTTTTCTAATTTCTCATTCATTCTCCAGTAAACCTATAAGTTGTTCATATTAATAGTAATTTATTTTCTCATTATTTTTGAGTCTGAAGCCCACACATTATTTACCATCATGTTAGTGAGATTTTTGTAACTGGTATCTCTCTTGCAATCATTGCTTATTTCAAGATAGTAGAGTGATCCTGTTGAAAGTGAAGGAAATGATATCACTTGTCATTTTAAAGCAACTTGGTAGATAAAAAAATTAATACTGCCCAGTAAATATTTATACTGTCATAGTCCTGTCTTTGTCAGCTATAATGACCCTCAGCCTGGGCTAGGAACAATGGTATATTTCTTGTCGCACAATCTGTTTAGGAATATCATAACCATTTTATTTCATTTTACTCATTGTTCCTTTGGAATTATTTTTCTCCTGGAAAGCTCTCTAGTTTTTCCCTAACTTTTTGCAGTCCTCTTCCCAGCAATGTTTTTTCAGTGACACATAAAGGGTCCAATGACTATGCCATACTCAAACTAGAACATCATACTCTTATTTTTCTTTGGTCTTTTCACCATAGATTTAATATAAAATGCAATCAAATGCCAATCAAATACTCCTTATCCTTGTCATTTACTATATCTAGCAATTATAGTGCTGGCAGTAAACAAGTCCTTTTGGATCATTACATTAACCATCATCTGGAATAAGTACATTGAGTAAAGTATATAACAGAAAATAAATGCATTTATAGTTAATAAGAAAAAGTGGATGGGGGTTGGAGAGATTGCTTAATGGTTATGAGCATTGGATGCTCTTCTGGAGGACCCATTTTTGACTTTCAACACTCATATGATGCTTCCAAAACATCTGTAACTCCAGGTCCAAAGGAATCTGATGCCCTCTTTTAGTCTCTGATGGCACAAGACATGCATGTTGAGTAGTCATGCAAGCAAAACACCAATACACACACAGTAAATAAATAAATTTTAAAAAATGAATACCTGAATAAACAAAATATATAGATATCATTATGGCATTTTCTTAACAAAAACAACAGAATAATAATTGCTATAACTTATGAGTAAGCATTTCAAATGCCCACATCACTGTCTCAGATCAAGTCATTAAGAAGTATTTGATTGAAGTATTTAATAGAACTTTCGGTTGTTTCACTTTGCTTTTATCACTTGATTCAGAGTCCAGTTCCTACCAACTTACTAAATTATTTATTTATGAATGACCAAGTAAAGACAATCAAAGAAACATCTCCAAACTAAATTGAGTCCCTCTTCCTTTACAAGTGTCCATCACAGATTGGTACTGCTTCAGTTTGTACATACTCATGGATTGTAATGTTCTTTCATTAAAATGAGAACATCCTCATTTCATCTTTTTAGATACTGAGAATATACTCGATCCTCTAGTGAAATAAAAGTAAGTATATGCTCTCCCTCAAAAAGAAGACAGTAATTATTTCTAGTAACAAATTAAACTATTTACTAGTTTGTCTTCATATTCCCATTTGAATATAGTCACCATATAAAGAGAAGAAGAAAGAAAAGAAAAGAAACTCCAAAAGTAAGTAACATATAAACTACTGTTTCACAAGGGTTGATAAAAAGATGTTTTTGTTGTTGTTGTTGTTTTGTTTTGTTTTTTAACTTGTGGAGAATGAAATCACATCTAACAAAATATGGTGAGCACCATTCCCATTTCTCATTCTTGTTTTTTTTTTTTTACTTATAGTAATGCTGGTTAGTTACTAGCTATAAAAGGCTCTGTTTTAAAGCACTCTGGAATATTAAAGAGATTGTGTAGGAGATCCAGTCATGGGGATTCATATTTTCAAAGTCTCTCCTTCTCAGATACTCCAGCTGCACCACTTTGTGAAAATGCCCACTTCCCACTTTGTTCATTTTCACTGACTAACTTTCTTTGCTTTTCTTTATTTTCCAGTTCCTTTCTGGTATCTTTTATGCTATTCACAATTCACCTTCATGAAGCTACAACTCCTGGGACAGATGCAACAAGGAGAATGCAATTGCTTACTGCATCACAACAGATCCCTTGAAGAAGACAGGAAGCAATACCCACCATCCAGTCTCTTTCCCTTAAGGCTCAGAAACAAAAACAAAACAAAACAAAAAATAAGAAGAAAAGAAAATAAGGAAGGAAGAAAAACAAGGAAGGAAGGAAGAAAGAAAGGAAGGAAGGAAGAAAAAAAAGAATGGGGTCAGTATGTTGGTAATGTGGAGTCAAAAAAATATGCTCATTTCCAGCTTTGTTTTCACTTCTGTTTAGTATTTGAAGACAGGTAGACAAATAAATAGGCAGGTAACTTCAACAATGTACTCTAGAGGTAAAGTTCAATTTCTAATCATTCTTTTGCTTTAGTTGTTTTTAACTCCAGATTATATTCTAAATTAATCTATCTACCTACCCATACATTGTCAACCTAAACATATAAAGGAATTATATTAATTTGAACTAGGTATAGGGTATCTAACATGTGGCTAAAATACTAGTTTACACAACATGTGTAGAGCATTTCATAACCATTATTCCATGACATAGGGCTCCAACAGACTGATGGAGAATGTTGAAAAGTAGACTAGCTGATGTAATTAAAGTTAAAGACTTCTAGACTAATAGCAAATTTTTTTTTTTTTGCCACTGAGAGTCTAAAGGGCGTGACCAGCTTGCCTTTATGAAAGTTCCTAACATAACTTTTAAAAGATACAGATTTTCCCAGGCAGAAATCCCCTACCTCTTTACAAGTTCAGAAATCAATGTCATTCTTTCTTTGACGTATTTACAGAATCAAACTATAGAAAGTGCAACGGCTTTTGTACCAAGGAATAGTGAAAAGTTGAGAAATTATAATCATTGACATACTTCTATAATACTTATGTTTGAGGCATATTAAGAAGTAAAATAAATAAACTGAAGTCAAAATTTTTCCCTTGTAAGATGTCACTCATCTTCAAATTGACTGGTATTGTCAAGATCCTTAATGGGTAGTTCTTCCCATTTTGAAACATGTAAAAGCAGCTTTCTCTATAACTCATGGCATGTAGAGAGGTTATTATAATTTGTATACTCTTTCTCACATTGTGTCTTCTTCATAGACAATGTACAGATTTAAAAGATTTTCTTGTCTTATTGGTCTTTTCCTTGTATATTATGGTTTCTGATTTTTTGATTTTGTGCAGTGTGTGTGTGTGTGTACTATGTGTTTTGATTTGTTTCTTTTTTTTTTTTTGGTTTTTCGAGACAGGGTTTCTCTGTGTAGCTTTGCGCCTCTCCTGAAGCTCAGGCTGGCCTCGAACTCACAGAGATCCGCCTGGCTCTGCCTCCCGGGTGCTGGGATTAAAGACGTGCGCCACCAACACCCAGATGATTTGTTTGTTTCTTAATGGGAGAAAAAGAAAGAGCATGGAAAAGAAGAGGATCTGGGAGAAGTTGGGGTATTGGAAAAGCATGATCAAATTATAGTATATGAATTTTTTTTCAGGAAAAAATAGATTTTAATTTGGTCAACAAAGAATGCACCTATCTAGGCATCCAAAGTTCTGGGAAATCAGATCTTTTCATAAGTTACCCAAAGCCTGAAACACTAATCCTTGGTTTACCAAGAAAAGATTCTATATTCTACTTGATAATCTCCCACAACCTATAGAGTATGATAAACTTCTTTTAGGCCATCAATATTACCAGGACATGGCCAGTAATTATTCTACCCACAAATACCTATAAAGATAAAGATTACTTTATCTTCTAGTAAAATTCATAGTGCCGTCAGAACTATGAAAACTAATTAGTAGGGATGAAGCTTCCATGTCAATGTCAAATTCTAGAGGGTAACAAAAGAAAGCAGCAATTTGTGTGTGTAGAAGTAGGGAGGAGGTTATGACATGTCACTGGCCAAAAATTCCAAGATAAGGATCCCGTTTTGGACACTGGGATTGACAAGGTATGTTGATTGGTGCTATTGTGACACAGAAATCATAGGATAACCAGCCACTTTCTGATAGGATTTAAATCCTAGTCCACAAAATAAAACATAAACCTTTCACATTATTGGGCCAAGAACATATGGATAGACAGATAATGGGTCTTAAGAGAGAACCTATTACCATTATTCCGCTAAGTGTACACAGTAGTAAACTGATTCCTAATATTTTTTCACAACATTCATACATCAATGCATCTCTCTACTCACAACAGAGAAGCTTATATTTGTAGTATGTAATGATTCACACACTGAGCTAAGACTAGCCAAAGGAACAAAAAAAAAAAAAAGAGGTTACCAAGTGCTCAACACTAAAGGATATATATACTGTAGCCCCTTTTCCCATGGAGCAGGGATCACTATACAACAGGGGACAAAGTTTAAGAGCCAGATTTGGTAGGTGACTACAAGGAGATATCTTCTGAGTGCAGCAGGGCAGCTGCACATACGAACTCAGAGCAGTTGGTATTGTAGTCGGAAGTTTTTTTGTGTCCCGGCTGGCTGGTGGTCAGGACAAATCTCTCCCACTTGTTTTCCCCAAGTAAGCACACAGAGGCTTATATTAATTAAAACTGCTTGGTCATTTGCTAAGACTTATTACTAACTAGCTCTTACACTTAAATTAACCCACAATTCTTATCTGTGTTTAGCCACATGGCTTGGTACCTTTTTTTGGTTCTGCCTTCACATTTTGCTTCCTCTGTGTCTATCTGGAGACTCCTGACTCAGCCTTCCTCTTCCTAGAATTCCTTTAATCTGCTCACCCTGCCTAAACTTCCTGCCTGGCTACTGCCAATCAGTGTTTCATTAAACCAGTGTACAAAAGCATTATCCCACAGCATTTCCTTTTTCTGTCTAAACAAAAAGGAAGGTTTTAACCTTAACAAAGTAAAATTACATATAATAGAACAGTTGTCAAGCAAGAATTACAGTTACAATATCTACTCTTTTTACATTTGTCAAATTCAAAGAAAATAGTCTGTTTATCCTATATTTGTGAGTTTAAAGTTTCATATCTAATTTATCTTTTGTAGTAACCAAGGAAAATTATAACTATCTAGTCTTCAACTACATCAAAGACCCCAGAGGGATAGACTATTATCTAAATAGGAAGAGCATTGTAAACAACTTCAAAAAAATCTAGAATGACAGAGACAGCTGGCAACCTGGACAGTTACCCAAAGTTCGTCTGCAACAATGAGGCATCCATTCTTTAGCCTAAAGGTCTAGAGTCTCTCAGTCACCTCTCTCTGTGTCCTGTAGAATGTCTGGCAGTGTCTTCTGCAAAGCAGGGAACCTGAAGGACTACCTCATCTTGCAAAAGTCCATGGTCACCTTCCTATGGGTCCTGCATTTCCAGTTTATACAACATATTGCCAATCAGTGGACCCAAGGACACTTTTTTGCCCAGTGGCTAACTTTTGCCACAAAGAAAGCAAACTCCATAATGAATTTCTTCAATGCCCATTTCTTCTCTGAAGTCGATTGGTGCTGCCAGGAGCAGATATGTCTCACTGTCCAGAAAAGTCTAAGTTTTAAAAATATTTTAAATGTCATACTCTTTAGGTCTTTGAAGTGTTTGAAGATCACCTATCTTATTGAAATATATTTATGTATATCTAGAAAACTTAACTAATATGTCTAAAAGTTTGATTATCATGGATGAATAATTATTAATCTGTATTCTTAATTATCCTTTACAATTTAAATGAGCTGCACAAATGTAATACCTTAAACAAGAGTAGAAATATACATATAGTATGACAAAATTAACTTTAAATTTGTATCGATAAACTAAAATTTATACCAATATAAAACATTTTAAACAAGTTGCTCTTTGAAAGTAGGTTCAACACAATCCACCCTTTATCTTATCTCTATCCTATATTTGTATATCACATTCTCCTTTCTCCTTTTAGAAAGATATAGACTATGACCAATAACAATTTGTAACCAAGATCCTAAACAAAGACAAACATCCATAATCCACATTTTGGGAATATGGGCATAGTTTTCTAAGCTACTTCCTGCTGATAAAGGCTGCTGGTAATCTTATGGGGACACAAATAAAATTTTAGAATTATGGTCAAGTCCTGACTGGAGTAATCTTCAAGGCTGTATTCTCTGAGCCAGTTGCCTTGAAGTTGATTTGGATGTTGGGTGATCTGGGCCATGATGTCATTGGAGACCTTTCAAGGGGTCTTGGCTGGTCAAACCATATTAGCCTGGAAGCAATCCACAGGTTCTCATAATTTGTGGAAACAAAAGCAGAACCTCTTTTCCGAAGCATCATCTCCTTAGACATATATTTTGAAATCAAGATATCTTTAAAATATAAATATTGATTTAACTCATCAGCTTTTACAATCAAATGTCTCTCTGTAGTTAAAAATCCCAACGGCAGTATAATACAGACTCTCTGTGTAATTTCCATCATTATGTGGCTATTTTTTTATATTACTTTCACTTTCTCTTTAAAGACTTTATTTTTTAAAACTTTGTATTTCTTTATTTAACTGTCTATCCTCCCTTTTCTCTTTCTTTCAAGCCTACATACATTTGTACACACATTGTAAACTGTTTAAAGTCTTATTCCATCTGAATCTGCCTTATTGTGAATCTATAATCCTCCTCTGACCAGGTGAGATTTTAAACTGCTAAACTTTGGAGCTAGTCCAAAAAGCAGCAGCCTTGGCTGCTGACTCCACCCATCTCAGCTTCCCAATATGGCAGAACTACATTTCCTGTCAGCTCTGGCAGTACGATATCCATTTGCTGACTCTGGGAAGCAGTGGATCTATGCTTTCTAAAAAGCAGTATGCCCCCAAAAATTTTTTTTTTTTTTTTTTTTTTTTTTTTTTTTTAACTAGCAAAAGCTAAACCCACCCTGAACCACCCCGCATGGCTTGGAGACACCACTGTGTACCGCAGAGGGAATCCACTGCCATGTTGCACTCAAACCCGAATGCTGCGGAGGAGTCTCACCGCCCGCATGAGAGACATGAAGCAAGAACCTGGTTTGGGCTCCATTTAGAATTGTTTATCAAGTATTCTCAGGTTTCAGGTGGAAACTCAAGCCAATCCATTGAGCGTCATTTGTAGCTGAACATTTTCCTGTGCTCACCCACCACCAAGGTCCCACAGAAAAACTTCCAACTACATGGTATAGGGTGTAAAAATCCTGTGCAAAATCAAGGCAGAACAAATCCTAGAATGGAGAGGAGAGGCAGGTACAGAACTCCATTGTGTGGAGTTAGGCCAATTGTTAGGTACTTGTTTAGGGAGAGACAATTTTGTCTAATCATATAGCCCCTAGTAAGTCAACCACCCTCCAATAGAAGGACATACATCTAAGAGTATTTGGGTAGTACAAATTGGTATTGAAAGATCAAAACAAAACAAAAACAAAGTTGGGTGAATAGTGAAATGGGGTTATATCTGGGAAGTATTGGGGGGAGAATATAATCAAACCACATTGTATGAAACTCCCAAAGAACTGAAAACAATAGAATTTTTTTTTAAAAAAAAGTATAGCATTACCAGTTGGCATAAATTTATAGCAGGCTAAAGCAGAATAATACAAAATGATTTCTTCTCCAGTAGTATTTGTACAGCAAGGCTATAAAAGGCTAAAATTGATAAATGAAAGTCTTATTCTTGACTTGATTTGAACTAGGGTGAATCTCAGGGAATCAGGAAGACAGCTCATATTCCCAAATAGCTCTTTAGTCAAAGACTTCTCTTTGACAACGTTTTCAAGTTTAAAGTCACTTAAGGCAACCAACTAGAAGTCTACTGACCTGAAAGCATTCAGTACCAAACTGTTTCCTTGTTATAGTAAAATATTCTAAAGACTGGATGAGAAATCAGAGGCATGGATCCCCCAATTTGTGTGACATGAATTCTTTATGATTTTCATTTGAAACTTCTATTCTGGATGCCTTGCACCCTCACTGTGGTTTAGCAGTGTGGCTCCAATAAGGTTGAATAACATGTCACAAAACGAGGGAAAATATTATGTTCTACTAACCATTTAAGCTCCAATTACATTTCAGGACTGTGAATGACTTAAGAAAGTTCATTTGAATCTATCTCAATAGTTTTACTGAATACCTCTTCTTATAATAGTTTCCATGGTAGAGCTAAAGCAAAGACAGCCACTGTTTTCAAAGAAACATAATTTGGAAAATAAGAACTAAATTTGGGCATCGAGAGGATAGAGATTGTGAGGACACCAGAAAGGAAATGATATAATGCCATTTAAAGACTCATATTTCTACTGTAAAATTTCAAAATGCATTCTCATGTACAATATGTTTTCTTTTTGTCATATATAGTGCTTAGTAGTATAGTTATTTGGCCACTAAGTTACATTTCAACTACAAAATATTTATTATATTATTGGGCTCTAGTAAAACTTGTATGAATAAACTAATTGATGGCTAAAATTCATGAATTCATATGATTAGATGCCCAATTTTTTGAAAAACACAAACAATTCTTATTTTAAACTTTTAGTTATATAAAATGTGTTTGATGGATTACCAAAATTGGGCAACACAATTGACATTCTTGTAACAAAATACAATCTGTTTTATAATTTGTTTTTTATAATCTGTTTTATAATCACACAAGTTTTGTGATTAAATTATGAAATGAATGACAGCCCCATCTATCTTCAACCTTTCTGATTACATGTGTTTAAGTTAAAACAGACAAGGACCTGAAATATAAATCCTATTTGGAAAGTACATAGTATGAAATAAAAAAACAGAAAGGCCAAACAATTTTTTTTCAGATTCCAGAATCTCCATGTCATCCTCAAATGCTCATGAATTAGCTCACCTTAGGTATTTTTCTCTCTGTGGCTTTGAAAACCTGCCCTGCTACTCATATAAATTTGTTTGAGAAAAAATAAAATGTATTTTTAAAGCTATCTTCCTAATTTTGCAAGAAAAAAAAGGAAGTAGCAGAAGGGCATTTTTCTTGGGTGACTAGACATTTGGGGAACAAACAGACTGTTCTAACAGACGAGCTAAAGGTCTGTCAACCATAGAAGTGGGAGGTCCTCCCTCTTCTGCCTGCTGAAGGGAGAATGTTGAAAGGAAGCCAGAGTGCAAACTGAAAAGAAAAAATACAAAGAGAAACTGCTCAAGAAAATGAGATCTACACTAGAAGGGGCTGTTGGAATAATTGAAATTATATGGAAATGTTTACATAATCTTTTTAATCATGATTTTCTTGAGGTAATACTTGCTGAAGTTCCATCTGCTTTATCTCCCACAATATCTGGCCATAAATTTGGATCAAATTTCCTGATGATGTATGAAGCCCTTCCAATAGCTATGGCCACTCCTTGTGCTCTGTTGGCTACAATCAAGTCCACTCATTGCTCCAGGTACCCTCCTGCCTCTTTCTGGTTCTAGCTTAATCTTCTTGGTGCAGTAGCGTTTGTTTCAGAACAAGTAATAGAAAATCTTTTAGTTTGTTTTTTCCTGTATAAAAATAATCTACTAGAAGAGCTTTCAGTTATTTTTGAAAAACTGTATATGGTGCTAAAAAATCAAACTATCCCAAAGGATTAAAGGTCCCTATCTATACAAAATTGAAATACTTGCAAGGCTGGAGGGAACTCAGCAGGTAAAGGTGCTTGCTGCCTGGATTGACAGCTTGAGTTCCATCTCAGGACCCACATGATGGAAGGAGAGAACTGACTCTTTCCTGATGCCCATCTGTCTACTACATGTTTTTGCTCCCTATTAATAACAAATACTGCCTTAATAAGGCAGTTGGTTTTAGGATTGGCTAAAGTGAGCACCAGTTTTATGAAAAATGAAAGCTAGTCAGTGGCTGGTATGAGCAGATGACTTGAGTTAGTTAGAAGTTACACTTACTTTATCACAAAGCTCTAGACAAAGGAGTTAGCAACAACAACAATAAAAATCTAGTGCATTCATTTCATACATAGAATATATGAACAGCAGGAGGGCATGGCAGTGGGTTACTTAGACTTGTGCAATCATTTACTATCGGGGACTATGGGGGTCCAGCCCCTCGATAGTTCCCTCCCAAGGTCCGGGAAGAATCTACAACCAGCTGATAATTAATCATTATCATCATTAATCTTTGATGAGAAGAAATGAATCTATTACACAAAACTCCTTAGTCCATATACTTTATTATTCTGTGTCAGTTACAAGCTTACATTCTGCTCTCATATTTAGCTCATTTCTAGCCTGATTTCTCTCTACACTTGTCTGTGGTCCCCTCTAGGTTCTATCTTAATTCCTTCATCTAGTTCTGTCCCTTCTAGTTTCTCATCCATCTTGTTCCTTCCCATATCATCTCCTCTCCCATCTCCTTCTCTCTCCTCATCTCGTTCTTCTCATCTTGTTCTTCCCCATCTGGCTCTTCCTCATCTTCCATCTTGTTCCTCTAGTACTCTCTTCTAGTCCTTCAATCTACTTCTTCCCCATCTCAGTTTGTTCCTCTCAAGTTCTTACCCATCTAGTTCTTCCATTCTCTTTTCTCTTCTCTGTCCCGTCCCCTGGAAGTCCCGGTATATAAAGGGAGGATCCGAGCTAAATTGTGTAAAGCTATTACTTAACATCCACCTCTCCTAGGCGGTGTCTCCTTGCGGAATTTACCGTAAGTCAGGAGACTTGCCTGTGGGCTGCTATCATTGTTAGTCCTCGGAAGTTGGGTGCCCACCTGGGTGGTGTTTCCTGTAGTCCTTGAAAGTGGCTAAGGAAGATAATCTGATTCCAGAGAAAGCCTTTCTTGAGGCTGTTCTCCAAATACCTGGAATGTGTATGTCCAGAGAGTGATCAGTCTACACTGTTAGTCTTTGTTAGGGGAAAGTCAATTGGAAAAACTATGAAGGCACACATGATTTTCATAACAGAATACAGCTGATATATAACAAGCCAAGTAACACCAAAAACTCCTTGGGATTTGGCTTCCTCTGGAGGAATTCCCTGATCCTTCCAGGTAGTGACTTTGCCATAACCAGCTGAGTTCTAATGATATATTCCTGCGGCCTGCAGCAATTCACTAGAAAAGTATGGTTGCTGCAGAGAAAACTCTCAGGAGAGAAGTGAATAAATCCTTCAGAAAATTTGAGACATTTTGAACTTCATAGTGTTCCCCAGACCATTTTTCTGTTGTTGCCTGCCTTTTCTTTTTTCTTTCCTTTCTCTCTTCCTTTCTCTTTCTTTCTTTCTTTCTTTTTTTCTTTCTTTCTTTTTTCTTTTCTTTTTTTTTTTTTTTAAGAAATGACTTTTCTCTACTAACTGGGTGGTCCTGAAGGCAATTTATTGTTGAGCCCAACCAGATCCAGAATAAACTGTAGTCATCACATTCTCTTTCTTCTAAAACATAGGGCTCCTCCTCTGCTGGGATCTTCCTTGGTTTTAAGTTTTTGTGATATCATAGGTATTAAAACAAACAAGAAGGCTTTAAAAAAACAAGTGACTTTTTTCATATGGAGTTTTGTCTCAGGGACTGTCCTTGCTATCATTTCAGTACTATGCTCAGTCTTGAGCTATTTAGGAGGGTGGACAAGTCAGTGGCATGTTGTATGATATTTTGTTTGTGTTCTGACAAATAAAGCTTACCTGGAGATCAGAGCCTGGCACTAGCCACTAGTTAACCATAGAGGCCAGGCAGTGGTGGCATACACCTTTAATTCCAGCACTTGGGAGGAGGAAGCAATGAGATCAGGAGTTCAAGGCCACCCTGGACTATACCATTGGCATATTGTCTGAGCTCCATTCAAATGCTTATTTCAGGTACTAGGGAGCAAGGCTTTTGAAGTATGAATACAGAAATAGAGAAAGAGATGGTATGTTCCACATAAACTGTATGACTCTCAGGGCCATCACATCTCATGTTCTCCCCAAGTACATGGGATGCATCAATAGAATTTTCATCTTGGAGAGAAAAAAGAATATTTTGACTTGACAATGTTGGGTTTCTGTATTACCCACAGATATCTTGTTTAATTCTTCCAATAGGTCAAGTTTAGATGAATAGTTCACTTTGAAAAGTTCCACAATTGATTTTAATTCTTTAAATAGAGGGTTAAGTACTTGAAATATAATCAATGTTTTCAGTTATGATTATGACTGGGTTTTAGGAGTAAGAGAACTCTCATCACAGAATCACACATTTGGTGGGTACTTAGTTGACATGTTTAATTAATTGAGGCTCATTTTCTTGAACTATGTATGTGGTGAGACTTAAGAGTAAAGTTGTTTCACGCCTTTAATCCCAGCACTCGGGAGGCAGAGGCAGGCGGATCTCTGTGAGTTCGAGGCCAGCCTGGTCTCCAAAGCGAGTCCCAGGATAGGCGCAAAGCTACACAGAGAAATCCTGTCTCGAAAAACCAAAAAAAAAAAAAAAAAAAGAGAAAATAAAGTTGTTCCTCGTGCTCTTAATTAAAAAAAAAAAAAAAAAAAAAAAAAAAGGAGAGGACACTATTGAGAAATACGAACAACTCTGAAGGATGAAAAAAAATTTCCATCACAGTCCTAGTACTAACTTTGAATTAACTGCCAAGATTTCCTAATGGATTGTAATGTATTTCAAAGGTCATTTCCAAAGTTTAAATTATCAAAAGTATAAAATAAAGTAGGAATAAAGTGAGAAATAAGAAATGTAATTGAGTTTACTATAGTTAGTACAGATCAATATTGTCCATGAATTTATATTTCAATTCATTGTCTGTATGTCCATGTATTTTTAGATTATGATGCAAAGTGTATTCATTTCATAGCACTGCACAAAAAAAATGTAAGCTATACCAGTTCAGAGTGATGGTACGTGTTTGTTTTTTAAGTGTCCATGGTTTATCTTGTCAACTGGTTGCCGAATATTAGTGCAGCACTGACACCTAGCATATAACCATATTTGGCAAATGAAGACCTTCGAGAACATGTGCCATGTGTGAATCCAGCTTAGGCAGGTTTTCAACTTGTCCATAATGTACTCATTGGTTTGGAACTCTGTAGAGGTACCTGTCACTTGGTATGGATGGATTTGTCTGACTTCTTGTCAAATAGATGTTTATTGACTAAAATCTATTTTGTTGTTTTGTCCCAGAAATCTACATTGGCACCGATCTCTGTGGATATTTGGCTAGTCAGTGGTACCCAGAGATGCCAGCTAGAGTTTTTACTGTTTTTATGGTGCCAGCTGCTTTCTTGGCTTTGGCTTCTTTTGTTCAGATTGTAAATGAGGGCAAGACACCCAAATCCACCCCAGTGTGCTCAGTGGGAAATGACAGGAGCCCAATAGCTTGAGGCTAAGCAGCAGGAGTTTTCATGAATGAGGGGTCAGATACAGTAGTGACTGCAATTGTGGAGCTGTGCTAATGGTTGCTATGACTAAAAGTACTCTTCCCTCCCCGTTTCTGTGTGTGTGTGTGTGTGTGTGTGTGTGTGTGTGTGTGTGTGTGTTTATGTGTATTCATGAGTGCACTGTTTGTAAGATACACTGGGAGGAAAAATAATTGTGTTTGGGAGAAATTTTCTTTTTATTGGCTTCTCACTACTTTTAACTAAATTAAAACTAATTTTTCTTAAGCGTACAAGAAAGCACACTAAGCACGGGAGAAAAGGCATCCTCCAAACGTTGTGAAGATATGGTGGGTGTTTTAAAGCCTTAACAAATTATTTGATGGATAATTAAACTTGTGGTGGCAGAGGAATGTTTCTGACTAGGAAAAGGAAGTTCTTTCTTGTGTGGGGTAATGGTGATGAGAGGAGGCAGGGCAAGCCTACTTGTTCTGGAATAAGGAGAAGCTACCTGGAGAGGTCATAGTCACTTTCACCTATGGGGATGCACTGGAAAAGGACTAGCATAGAAGATATATAAGCCAGTTAGAGACAAAACCTTTCAGTTCTGTGTTGTTCAGTTGTGCTACCTCTGAGGTATAGAGATTACACAGTGTCAGTAAATTAAAAAATTAAGTTCCTTCTTTTGGATTAATGGAATTGTGATACATTCAAGTAAATTCTAATCCTTAGTATGGAAAGTTTTCAATTTTACTCTTTTAATAGTTGCAAATTTCTTTCCTGTGTATATAAATAAATCTATATACTTCTAGACAAATTATTCTGCTATGATAAATTGTAAAAATCTTGTAAAAAATGCTTAATGTCTATGATATCCACTACCAGTGTAGAAGAGTAAGAAGAGGGAGTTATTGAGTCCTATCCTAATTTCTAAGAACTGTTTACTTTGTTGAAGTGTAATCAAATACCTGATGCCAAAACTGTAGTTGGAAGTTTCTTTGGTCCTGCCCAGGGCCCTGTGGTCGGGATGAGTCTCTCCCGTCTGGTTCTGCAGCAGCTCAGACCCAAATAAGCATACAGATATATACCTGCTTGGTCATTTGCTCAGGCTTGTTACTGACTATCTCTTACACTTAAATTAACCCATAATTCTTATCTACGTTTAGCCATGTGGCTTGGTACCTTTTTTTCAGATCTGCCTTCACATCTTGCTTCCTCTGTGTCTGGCTGGTGACTCCTGACTCTGCTCTTCCTCTTCCCAGCATTTCTTTAGTCTGCTCGCCCTGCCTATGCTTCCTGCCTGACTACTGGCCAATCAGTATTTTATTAAACCAGTGTATAAGGGCATTATCCCACAGCACAAAACTGACATTTCCACGCTGATTTCTTGTCTAAGACCCCATTTTGAGTCTTCTTTATTCGGTCATCCAGGCTATCTTTGCATGAAATGGGCTGAGAGCTGGTGTGGCTCAGTCGGAGCTCCCTAAATTCATAGTGGTAAATAGACAGACAATTGTCAATGTGCAAGTGGCATCTTTCTCCCACTTCACCAACATCTTCCTCTATAAGTCTATCTTCTGACACCTTCACTTCTAATTGTTCAGACGATCTCCAAACCCAGTTTGTCTTCTGATTCAATGACAGATTAAAAATGAAATAATGGTTGCCAAGAGGAACATGCAACCACATGGGGGACAATTTGTAGGGTGCAGGGACAAGAAGAGGGAACAACAATGGCAGAGGATGACAGTAAGGGGATGTCATAAAGTATAATGATATACGTCTATGAAAACACCACAATCCCATTACTCTGTATGCTAGCAAAATTCATTTTAAAAACTCATTATATACTAATAATCTTATCAATACATGTGTTTTTGTGTGTATCTAAAAAATGAGCTTCCTCTGAGGAAATGAACTCCACCAAAAACCAGAAGAGAAAGCATGGACACACCCTGGGTTCCACCCATCCCTGAAATCAAGTGAGAACTTCATATTTTTAAAAAGGAATTCCATAATAATTGGTTTTCTGCTGTCTTGCATGAAATCATGAGACATGGAATGTGTGCCAAATAGTTCTGAGTCTCTTAGTGTGATCAACCTCTTGTGAGTAATGAAAAGGGATTCAGACAGATTCCTTCACTATTGAGATCACAAATTTACAGAAAACTATGAAACCAGCCTAATACCTTAAAGGCAGAGGATGTCTATGAAATTTGGTGAAATGACAGCATGCACCCTTCTTACTTAAATATTTAAGAAAATGTCATACATGTATACCCACAGAAACTTATGTGAGATCCTGAATGATGGAATATTTAGACAGTAATTAAGACAGGGAGACATGTAACTTTCTTTTTCCTACCAAATGTCCTTTTTAACTCACATATGAATCAAGTGAAAACAGAAAAATATCTTAAATAGATGTTTAGGAAAGTAGTCTTACTTGAAAGTTTCAGAAAAGAGAACAGAAATCCAGCAGTCATATTACTTAACCTAGATCTAGACTTTTTATTTTAAGGATAACTCAGGCATGACTATCATTCTAATTTATTTAAAGGTTACATACCGTTCATGTGTACATAAACACATGCTCTATGACTCTACAGTCATAGAAGAAGTGGGTCTATTATTTCACTGTGACCACCACCCCTTACTATCTTGAACAGTCTCTAATAAGCAGACACAGGACTCATGTCATCAAAAAGTCCAAACATTTCCATCTGTATCTTCTAGAATTTTGGTGATAGGCCAATTAACCTGTGAGGTCCCAACATATTATCAGCAGGAGGGCAACTGTCTGAACTCAAGGTATGTTTAGACAAGCAGGCCAGTATGGTTGAGCTTTTAGCTGTCCCCAGGGGCCATCTTAGCCTCCTGGAAGACAAGAAATCTGCACAACCTTTCTGGGTCACTCAAATAAGGCAAGCAATATTGAGGGTCTCAGGTCCTTGGAATGCTTAACTTTCCTGCTCATTTATTTGAAAACATGTTCTTTCAGCTAGAGCTAGGGATCTCTGAAACAACCTTGTCCTGGGTCACTTAGAGAGAGAAAATGCATGGCAATATGGAAAGAGACCATTGCCCCACATGCATTCAACCAAACACTGAATTTTCCAGGAAACTTGAAAACTCTAGTAAGCCCCTAAATCAAAGCTGAGCAAGTTAGCTATAAAGATGCTGAGGAAAATACCTGAGAGACTCATGTGCATTTTGCCTTTTGTAAATGTGAAATTAATATTAATGGAGACAAGGGAAATCAGCTCAGGAAGTAATGCCACTGAGTTTGTCTAAGAAGAAACAGAACCACCAGGGTTACATAAATATACATACTTCCCAGTGATACAGCATTTGTAAGAGGGAATTTCCTCCAGCAAAGGGACATGAGTAATGTGATATAAGAAGACGACTAGACAAGCAATTCAGAATGTGTAAAAATGCTTCTCTGGAAAATGTGTTTAAGGCATTCACAATTTTATGGAGGGGAAAAAAAAGGTAAATTCAGAGGTAGGGTTGGCGTGCCTAATCATTTTTCTAATCATAAACTATTCAGGTCAGGTGTCTGATTTGCCTTTGCTTCATGATAAAAAGAACTAAAATATATCCTCTCACTCCCCCAGATTTCTGGCAGAATTCTGTGAAATAAAAATGCATGCCTAGATTGCAAGAATAAGAGATGTCTCTAACATAATATAATAAACCGATATTTTTCTATAGAATTACATTTAAAGATGGTTTCTTCATTATTAAATATAAACATTTTCTAGTTTTCTTCATCTAAAAATCTATCACTCTAGTGCATGCAAAAAAAAAAGAGAACATGTTTTCTATCCCACAATCCTATTTGAGTTGAGATTGAGTACATAATTAAACCTGGCTTGAAGTCAACTATACAAGAGTTGAATGGATACCAAGTCCAACTGAGAAAGATTTTACCATATGAATGTTCTTTTCCTAAGACTAAAACACAGACTAGATTTCCAAGTTTCAGAATGTTGCTCAATGAAAGAAATATATTGCCCATATAAAAAAAGTAAATAAAATGACAGTGTAATCTATAATCAAGGTAACAATAGCCACAGAACATGCAGAACAAAGGTTTTTTGAACTAGGCAGCACAAAGGAAAAAGTTTAATATATAATCTATTCCAAGTAAATGGTCTTTTATGACCAAAAATGAAAGGCTACTGTGGCTTAGAGGATTTTTTAATCTGATTTGTTGTTGTTGTTGTTGTGTTTAACCAGTTCTAAGACTAGCACAAATAATTAACTCTTTTTATAGTGGGAGAATATTAAGACACAAATATTTTCCAAGATGTTATTATTTTAACTTAACTCCAATTTCACAACATAAAATGTACTTTTAAAATACTTTCTTTTAAATTTATCTTAAGTCCATTGCAAAATCCCCCCAGGGGGCCATTTTTGCAAGAAAAGGCAAAGATTGGTCTCAAGTTGGAATTTCTTGTACAGAAAACATTTGATAAGTATCCGCCAGTACTTGTGAAAGCACACAATAAAGATATCTGCCCATCCCAGGGAATGGAATGGTAAGAAACAACATAAGGGATAGAAAAGTGGGCTGTCATGTTTATCTTTTATTTACAGGTATTAGAG